>OY723394.1:17479052-17529767 GCA_963210295.1 Ophion ellenae
ATGCCGTACTTCCCTGCTCTACAATAAAAATCACTGGCCTTTAGAAAATAGTTGCATCCACGATTCGTGGATAAATCATAGTTGGGCTTTCACCGTTCACTTTGTCAATCGTCTGCGGCCTGAGCGAAGAATTTCGCAACGACTGGGACACAGACTCCGACAGGGGATCAGCAGTACGCGAGACCGGGCTACGCTAAAAAATTAGCGACGATATAGTTTTGCAAGATATCGAGGAGACATCGAGAAGCGAAAAAAAAAACGAGGGACACAAAGAGAAGTGGCAGGGTTTTATTTGTTCGTTCGCGAGCGTGTCGCCTCGGCGGTCGATGCGGTGAAAGAACGCGGGAGAGTTCTCGAGGCTCTCTCGGTGCCTGCAACATGCCTCACGAGAAAATTCCCGCGGATCGGTATCGCGCAAACACCGCATACGTGTGTATATGCATTTACTCTCCTCTCGCGATTCTTCGATATGTATACACACACGAAGGCACAAAGTATCGAGGGAGCGTGCAAGTCGTGTGGGCACACGGGTTGTTGATCCGGTATTCGCTTTACCCCGTGAAGCGAACCGGCATCGCGTCGCGAGCCGAACTATTTATACGTTTCTGCCGATAAGTCACTTTCGATTTAAAATAATTCGGCTGACTCCACCGGACACCATGGCGAGTGCTGTGAGAGCACTCAAAGCGTTACGTCGGAGTAGAAAATAATGTTGTCCTTTTTCTTTCATTGTTTTAAATGATGTATGACAAAAATCGTGTACAAAAATAATTATATGCGATTTAAAAATTTTTTTATTTCATTTCTAGAGCTTATTTTTCGCAGCGCTTCCGAGCGCTCTGAATGTGGAGTTGTTTAGTCCAGTCGTAAAAAAATATACGACGACCCGACTGAAGACCTACTATCAAGATGTCTCGGTGGGTATCCGCAGAATTCAAATGAGAGCATCGATTGCGTCGCGTAGACGATAGCTCCTAAATCAGTTTCAAACCTTTAGGGGGCCAGACCACTTTGAAAATTTCAAAAAATCGAAAGCAAGCAAGACTTGAAGAAATCGACGATGAGGAGCAATCAGAAGGGATTTTGTACGGTGCAGGAATTGCCGATTGAGTTTGGGCCAGAGTTTTTCATAGTGCAAACTTCAAACGCGTTTTTCTCGAAACAACGTTTTCAAAATCTAGCTCCATCGTATCTTTACAACTAATAAACCGATTCTCTTGAAATTTGAACCACATATTGTAAACATGATTCGCAACAAGATGACCCTCGATGGTTAAAAAAATTTGATTTCTATCTTTTTTTTGCGAAAAACTGCGAAAAACGCGTTTTTTCGTTTTTCATCTGCCATTTTTTAATTTTTTTTATAAAACTTTATATCCGAGGGTCATTTTGTAGCTGGTGTCATACTGAATCTAATGGACTTTGATTTTTTTATTTCAGACAAGTCGTTGCCGAGTTGTGATAGAGCTATCCAGCCCACCTATATTTGAGGCGTTACGTTAAACTATAGTTTTTGTACTTAAAAATGTATAAAAATGAATTAATTTTTTTTACATGTATTTCAAGACTTTATTTATCATGCGCAACAACTTTTATATTCATATCTTTCATAAAATAAAATAAAAATCGCGGAAATAACCTTTTCCGTGGCTCCAAAGTGGACTGGTCCCTTAATCGCGCGGACGTTACGTGTCACGCCGCCTGACAACATTTACCGCAACCCGCTTAGAAGGCTATACCATACCACCGCCATTTTTTAAAAATTAATTTTAAAAAATACGATGTAACAGCCAAAAGTAATAAAACATACCGTATGTCTAAAAAATGGCGAAAAAATCTTTCCTTTAGGAAAAAAAATCATGAAAATCAGCGATTTTAAATTATGTGATCAAAACCAAGTTCTTTAAATTGGAAAAACGCACCATTCTGGCAGTTTTCATCCGATTGACAAGAAATGTCAACTGCTAAACATACTGACGGCACAGTGTATCTATAGATATCTGATCTATACGTTCTCCGATCGATTCACAATAACCGTAAATCGTTATTTCCCTATGTACACACCGAAATGATGTGTGTCAATCAACATCCTTTACAGCAACAAATTCGCGACCAAAAAAATTCATATTCGAAAATGGCGTAAATACATATTGCGAGAAGTGTCGCGAGTACGTTGAAGGATGAAAAATGCATGACCATTATTGTTTTATCGCCAGTGCGATCGGTCTTGGTAAAATAAGGACAACCCTTGTTGAACGGTACTTTGGACAATTGAAAGATGCATTATCGAATAAGCGCATATCACCGATTTTGTCCGTGCGATTCATAATCGTATTCTATTTTTAGCGTACCCCTGCTATTACTGTATTGCATGTGTGTATACGACGTGTGTACATATATATACGTCGTATACACACATGCGTATACACAGTAATAGCAGGGGTACGCTAATAATAATAATAATAATAATATATATGTGTATATATATATACAAGGTGATTTTTTTATCTTGAGACTGCTAAATATGTCCAAAAATAAGCCTTATACGACAAAAATGTTCCAAATAAACCTTCAATAGTTTCCAAGGGGCAATTTAATCCTACAGAAATTAACCGCCTGCCGGCCCCCCTGGGAGTGGGGGGGGGGGGCTTTGAAATCTTAAATGGGAACCTCTACTCTTCATTACAGATTCGAATTATACATAAAAAATACGTAACTTTTGTCTGAACTTTTTTTCTTACATTCGGGATAGATGGCGCTGCACGCAGTGAAGATTGGGCAACCTTCCTTTTCTTCAAGGGAAATCCCCTATATTTTATTGCATAATGGAGCTACGTCGAAGAAAAGTAACTTTTGTCGGAAGCATTTGTTTTTAAGTATCGTAAATATCTACTATAATTTTGTATCCGTTCTTAGCTTCACCCAGGATTAAGGACGTGGACCTGACGGAAATGTACTCCCTTTGGGGTGCTTGATTATTATGAGTCCCCTTGCCTCTCACATTCGGGGTGTTTGATTATCGTGAGTCCCCTTGCCTCTCGCCATTTAATTCAATAAGTGTTCAAACTGATGACCTTCAACTTCGATGCATTTATTGATCCGTACTTCGAATGATTGTACACAACTCAAAAGTTTGTCCGCTTTGATGTTTGCGCAAGCATTTTTGATTCGTCCAATCGTGTTTTCACGAGTTGTTGGCACTTGTTGATAAACTTTTTTGAGAGACCCAACAAAAAAAAATCTGGCGACGTAAGGTCTGGCGATCTGGCAGGCCAAAGTATCGTTCCGCCCCACACTATGATGCTATTCACGGTTTGTTCACAAAATCATTATCTTTTCACAATTTTCCGGTACTACACGCGCAGCAAGGTATCCAACGAGTGGCCGTGCAAAAATGTATTTGGGAGCCCCCAGATCCTACGACACCCCTATAGGGATCTGATAGGGACGCCGCACGTACTCCACATTGGAATCCAATAGGTTTCCGCGCTATTTCCCGATTGACGACGTTTGAGGATTTGTTATTTGATATCGTCAACCGGAATTTGTTGGATTTCCCAAAACAAAAATGATATTGAAGTTCGCAACGTTGGAACGCAACGAAAGTTTCGTAGCGCAATTGTTTGGGGCACATTTAGCCCTTCAAGATCACTCAAACGTTTTTCAGAATCCTCTTCAGAGACATTTAGCCTCAATATGCAAGCAAAGATTCTGGATGACAATGAGAATGAGGAAATAAAAAAATTAAAAAGAATTTTCGTTGCTTTGCAACGATGCAAACTTCAACATCGAAAAAAATATCCTCTCGCGACTACGTGCACAAATTTATTGGGGGTTCCCGAGATGTTCCCACATCTCTATAGTGATTTGTTGAGGACACCGCAGATGGGGAGTCCTCATTGGAATTCAATTGGATTCTGCACTGTTCCCCAATGAACGTCGCTTGAGAATTCTCACCAGGTTCGAATCGAAAATATGTAAAAAGTCACGAGAAAAAACTCGGCGCGTTGGAACATAACCTGCACGCTTCGTGAGCTGGTACGTGAGTGGTGATATTTTATCAAAGTGCAGTAAAATAAATAATAAACGATTATTACACTGGGTTTCTGTGGTGTTATTCAAACCGATTTTTTAAATATACATTTTCAAGTGATTTATGCTTTTTTGAGATAACATTTATACTTTCTTAAGATCCACTCATTTATAATATTAAAGTTTGCATCGTTGGAATGCAAGGAAAATTATTTATTTCAAGAGTCGTTTCATACTTTGGCCGATTTAGACTGTGAAATTCACTGAAACGTTTTTACGAATTTTTATTACAGATTCACGACTTCAATTTGCAAAGAAAAGGCTTTGGATAATAATCAAAATAAGGGAATGGAAAATGTACGAAAAATTAATTGCATTCCAACGACGCAAACGTCAACGTCATATGATACCAAAGTGCAGTAAAATAAATAACAAACGATTATTACAGTGGATTTTCAGTGATGTGATTCAAATCGATTTCTAAGGTATACTTTTTTGAGCGCTTCATACTTTTTCAAGTTAAGATTCACTCTTTTAAGATAAGACTCACTTTTTTAAGATAAAATTCATTTTGTATATCCATATATCGCTCATCCACTAGAAAACTGTCATAATCCGAAAATTCCGTTGTGAGGAAAACGCATTGAATTTTTTTCACTTTCGCGAGGCCACCGTGATGTCAATATGTATCTAAATTAGCATGTAATTATTTTTTTGGTGAAATTTATCAAATTTTTTGAGGGTTATGAATAATAAGCAAACAATTGCAATAAACATCCGTTCCGTGTTGTGACAGTTTTTTAGAGGATGAGCGATATTATGTTTGGAAACTTCTCACTACAGAATACGATAGAATCCATCAAGAATCGTATCGGATTCTGTTCGATAATGTGGGAATCCTTTAGGATTCAGATCGGATTCGTAAATTGTATCGCAATGGGGAATCTCAGTTAAAATCCAATGTACAAGCGTGACGTTTTGATATAGGGAGCCAATGTGATGGCCCATTGGAATCCTATCAGGAAGTAGGGACAAGTAAGTATGGGAATCCAATTGGATGTCTACGACAATTTCTGCACGGATGTTCATCTACCATAATTCGTTTTTTTCGCGAGAATCATGCAAAATCGTCGTGAAAAATACTCACTCCATACCACAATACTGCTTCTTTCTCCATAATGCTAATTGTTACATTTTTTGGTGATTAGAATCGTTAAAAAAAAAACTACCGACCGCTTTTCGGTACGGTGCCAATTCTACGTGTTTACCATTCAATATAAATGCATATACTATAGTTTCATCGTAATATAGTACTGTAGTCAACATCATAGTACTGTTCTCTCTCTCTCTCTCTCTCTCTCTCTCTCTCTCTCTCTCTCTCTCTCTCCCTCTCTGTCGTCCTGCAACAACCGTTCGCTCTTTGTCCGCTCAGCTGCCTCCTGCTAACAGTGATTCTCAACCCCTTGAAAAAGACAAGGAAGGAAAGAGTGGTGTATGCACTAGAAGTTTGTCAGAAGCTCACACTGTTTGGGCTAAGTTTGCAACAAATTTGCCATTTGACGATTTCAGAATCGAAGAAACGATGAAAATGTCAACCGCCCTGTGCCTTTGAGGCACTTGCGGTTCTTATCAGAGTCTGAGATGCAATCACCTGCGCGTGCGAATGTCCTGCGTAGTTCGTTCAATGAAAGCCCTCATAGACCCGGGACACTCTTTGAGCATGATGTTGAAGTTTGCATGGTTGGAACGCAACGACAATAAACTTTTTTCATTTGTTCGAATTTTTTTTACCTGTAAAAATCACTAAAACGTTTTGACGTATGCTTATTGAAGATTTAAGACCGCAATTTCGTAAAAAAAGAAGCCTTTGCATAAGCATCAAAATAAAAGAATGAAAAATGGATTAAAGAAAACGTCGCATTGCAATGATGCAAACTTTAAAGTCGCCTTTCAGCGGGCTGAAAACGTATTAATATTTACGCCCCTTAAAACCGTTCTTCCGCCGATAAAAAGAAATATTGAAATATTGGCTGAGTTCTGGCAGTTTTTTTCGTAAAAATTAATGCTTTATTCAAAAAAGAAATCATTCCTAGTGCTGTCAAACGTTTGCAAACTGTTGTATGATCAATTCCCAATGATTTTGCAAGTTCAGCTAGCGTCTGACATGAGTCTCCATGAAGTGGAAATTGAGATTTCATTTGTTTTTAATTGAGATTTAATTTAACTTAGTAACAATTGGATTCAGCACTGTTCCTCAATGAAGTGAAGTTTCCCAATGAAGTTCCCCTGACATGAATCTTGGCAAAGTGGAGATTTATATTTGACTTGTTTTCAATTGGGATTATTTGTTAGATTTAATTTAATTTGCGATTGTTAATTGTTAACGAACGTTGTGTAAGTACACAACGATTAAGTAACGATAAATATAACTTGAACGATTAATTTAACGACTCTGTTACGCAAAATGGCTCGATGACTCGAATCCAACTAGCGTTCGTTATAAACTCTGTTCTTGTGCAAAATACACATCACAAGATAACGCGTCTTTATAAAGAACCTCTGGTTTTCGAATCGCCAGGTTAAGTTTTTGATGAAGCCTTTCCAGGGCTGTATTACGTGTCAGAATGGTAATACGCGTAACAATAGGTCTGTAGCCCAACGGTGTCTTTATCGACGGCGCAGTCTTTCCTCGATGTCAGAATCAGGACCAATATTGGAAGTGAGATGAGTTTCACGTGTATTTTTATACTTGCCGAAATGTTGATCAAAGGTCTCTTTCCTTGGGACTCCTGTTATAACAAACAGTCGACGTCTTTACAGAAAGAGGACGAACCTTGGTGAGTACGATGCGAAACTGGTGAAGAATCAGAGCTTGCCAGGATTTGGAACAAGGTGTCTTCAGGTTAACACAAAGGAGAAGATCACGAGTTAATTGTGTCAATGATTTAATTACACTTATATCAGTTCGTTACATCGATGTTATTTTAACTCGGATGCGGATAACACTCTTCCGGTTTATTAGCGCGATGGTTTAAACGTTACAACAAACGCGTTCGCGTAATTTACGGAGTTTCTTAATGAAAACTTGCGCGTGTTATCCCGTGTACTGTACGGCGTATCGCTAGCGTAGCAGCTAACAGTCGAGGTCTTTAAGAGAGAACCTCTTCGTAACAGTGATTTCACGATTCTGACTTATAGGTCGTCAGTCCCGTGCTACGCAGGGCCGATATTTGTCGGATAGCGATAGTGGGGCAAGGGTTTACGTGACTGCATTTCTAGGAATGCATCCGTGGGACCCATCGATAAGTATATATTCCCACGCGTTAGTCTGACTCAGTCCGCAGTGTTTCAAGGGTTTTGGACAACGGACTCACGCCGAAGGCGAAGCGCAATAAAATTTAATCTTATAAAATATTTATATAAACGTTGAGAGCTCGGGCGCATATGCAGGCCGAGAAATATTGATACTTAATCCTAGACAAAGTTGCTTTGCGCGTTGGTCGCTTGGTCACGTACGCAAGCCATGAGACATAGCGAGTTATATTAACGAAAAAATATATGAGCATATATTTTTATTTTGTATTTATATTTGTTCTTATTCTATGGATATGAGAATAAAGTATTTGCTCTAATTAAGGCAATTTATGCGGTTGGCTTAACACCCCCCAAGTTAGATTGAACTTCGGCGATAATGAATTTAGATGTCGAAGGTCTTATCTCTTTTGGTTCCGCTACAATATTTTTCGGGGCTCCCGATAGGTTTGATTGTTCTTGCCGTTCTGTCAAGTATTCTAGTTGTTTTTGACGTTTTTGCAGTTCTATTTTCGCTTTATTCTCATATTTCTTAATTTTCTTATTGGCTCTGGGGCAACAACATTTGAAGAGTCCGTTTCTGAGAAATTTAAGGACGGGCGTTACAGCTCCGCATCGCAATAGTACAAACAATATACCAGTTATTCCTAATGATGGCAAACCTATTTTAATGAGCTTATCGAGTAATCCATTCATGGTTTTCCAAAATTCGTCGTGTTTAAGTATGATACTGGCTTTTTCTATGTCTTTGCTGATGTCATCTAGATCTTGACCAATATTTTTTAGGTAAGTAGTGTCTATCTGGTTTGGCACATCTTTTATACGCATAACTAATTGTGAAAAGTTTATTGCCAAGTGCGTTAGACTCGGATTTATCAATCGATATTCTTTCGGAATTCCATTCAGGATTGTTTTGGTATTGCCTTGCATTAGCGTACATTTATCCGTTGTTTTCAACAGTGTCACTTCTTTAATGTAAATTTCGCTTCTATAGTTCTTACATTCTACAAGTACCAGAACTGGTTTTTCAATGTTCGGTATTAACAACACTCCGCGATTATCGTATAATGAGATATAGCTCATGTTGGTGACGTTGATTTTACTTAGCTCGCATTGTTTGATGTCGCTTTGACACGTTGGTTTATTGATTCTATCGTAAATCGGGTGCTTATAGTGTGTAACATAGTAATTATCAATCTTCTTCATTCGCATAATCTCAATTTCATTAGTTATCATATAGTTGCTCCCTTGTCTTAACAAGTGGGAATATTTTGGAGCAGCGACGACATATGTATTATTGTAAATCTTTGGGATAGGTATGACGTTATACAATTTCCACTGATTATTTTCTAGTTTAGGGATCGTTAATTCGAAGATGAGATTGCTGCCTCTGAACAGTATTATTTTGTCGGCGATATCTATGAAGTGTTGCGCTCGCGTTTCGTTGTAATAATTGAACACATGGTCGGCGTTTGATTCCTTTAGTAGTTTATCGATCATGTCTAAAATGACTTCCGGTTCTACTAGTTGAGGTAGAATCTTTTTGGTTTCAATAGCTAGTATTACATTATTTATATCGAATAGTAAAGTATCTATGCACGACATGAGAGATATTAGGTACATACTTCGGAATTGCGCTTGTTTTAACATTTTGATGTGTTCTCCTGTTTCGGTAGCTAATTTACGAATAACTGCTGATTGTTTCTGAACTGAGGTTTTAATGAGGTTTACTGAATCCGTTACATTTTGAATGTTATCGTCGATCCTGTCTATGTCATCGCTAGTAGCAGTTCCGTATAGGAATTTTTGGATATTACCACAAAAGTTACAAACTCCTCTTCTGCGTCGTCTAGGAGTCAATATATCGCACGCAACAACCAGGTCTTGATTTCCTGTTTTTGTGATATATTCGGTTATTTCCTTTAAGTTTTTGAGCGTGGGTATTACTTTATTACGATTTTCCGGTGTGTCTTTAATATTATTGAGTTGTAAGAATTTCGTCTGCAGGTCATATATAATATCATCTCTTTGTAAACAGGTGTATCCACTGAGGGTTGGTGTTATTGTTCCCCATGTTCTGTATGGCATAGCGTCTTCAAATCTTTCTCTTAGCTTTTTTATTTTCTTCGTTGTCAGTTGTTTACTAAAAACGTGATCATCGTCTTTAATCCCAGGATTTAAGGTTGTTAACAGTTGAACTTGCTTCCTCAATTTATAGACCTTCAGATTGATGGGGTTTATTATTTCTTGGACATCATCTGACAGTTCTACATATTGGTCAGCTAGTTTATCGATTTCTTTATAGGCTGTATAAATGCTCCTAAGGTCGATAATTATTGAGAACCTCATTTCTTCACTATAGGTCACTACGTATGCCTGATATTCTTCTATGAATGAAGTGTTTGAGAAGGTTACCTGTTCGATAGTAAAAGCGCTGTTAATTGCGATGAGCGTGATCGTTGTCATCAGCAATGTCTTCATTATGTTCGTCATCTGGAAAGAATAACTTTATTCTATTTAGGTGGACTATTTTTTCTTTATCATCGATTTTTATCTTAAGGTTTGACTTATCTCTGTAAATTTCTATTATTTCGTATGGTCCTAACCATTCGAGGTCTAACTTATGTTTTTTACTTTCGTTGTGAAGGTAAACTTTCTGTCCCGTCTTGATCTTATCAAAATCCAGTTTATTTTTACTTTCGTTTAATCGTTTGGCTGTTTGTTCTTGTTTCAATTGTAAACGTTCGCGTGCTTCTGAGAGTATTGTGTCGTGCGTATGTGTCCACTTCTTTAATAAATCGTCATAAGTCAATGATTTTTTATGAGGTAGGCTTGATGGCTTTTTAAGTTTTCTATTAAATGCCAATTCGTCAGGTCGATATCCAGTTGCACTGTGTACCGAACTGTTATAAGCGAAGGCTACCAATTTCAATATATCTTTCCAATTGTCTATATGTCCCTCACACATGGTTTTTATTGATTCCTTAAGAAGGGAATGCATTCTTTCAATGCTCCCATTACTTTGAGGGTGGAATGCGGTAGTTTTGATATGCGAAATACCGTGTAATTGTTCGAAATCCTTCATTAATTTTGAATTAAATTCTTGTCCCTGGTCTGTTAAAATGATATCAGGGGATCCATGGATCATTATAAAATCATCGTTTAATGTTTGGATGATCTCCGAGCTAGATTTTGTCTCGAGTGGGCATAATACAATGTACTTAGTTAGACAATCTTGTATACTGAGGATATATTCATGCCCTGAACGCGATCTTTGTAGTGGGCCGAATATGTCTAACGCAATTTTTTCAAAGGGCTTATCTGGCAGTTCGGGTACAATAGCAGGAGCAATGTTCCGATTTCTCACAGCTTTAAATTTTTGACATATTTTACAGTTCTTAATATAATGTTTGACGTCTTCTTCGAGGCGTTCCCATTCCCTGTGTTCTTTTGTTCTTTGTATAGTTTTATACTCTCCAAAGTGTGAGCTTAGGTTAGTACCGTGGCTTTCTGCTATTATTTTCTTTTTGTCTATGTAGTCAGGTTCCTTGAAGGTCGAAAAGCAATATTCATACTGTGTTTCGTGGTCTTTGATACTAAAGAATCTTAATATCGATAAAATCTCTTCCTTCTCTGCTTTGGTCATTACATCATCTGTAAATATCCTAACATGTTTAGTTCCTTTGATTTTATTGATGGTAAGCTTGGATCTTACTTTATTAAGAATCTGATAGTAGAGACTTTGAGGTTTATTATTTGTCGGTTGGGTGATTTTTATCCAGTGTTTTCCTTTTACATTGGGTTTCTCTTTTAAAAGGTGTCCCAAATTGTTGGGGTTAAACAACTTGTATGTCGAGTATTGATAATAGTCATATGGCAGTTCTACGCCTAAATCAATTTGGGGTTGATCTGAAGTCTCGTCTTGATTCGTTTCGTCTTCGTCACTGAAACTCTCTAAATCTTTCATAGCGTTTGAGTCTCTTGGTCTTAAGTTGTAATTAATTTGGTTACGGCTTTCAGGGGTTTCCTGACTTTTCTTCACATGATTTATTTCATCATTCGTGGTGCTCATAGTTTTGAATTCTTTCTGAACATTGTCTATCATTGATTTAAGTTTATTAGGGGCTGTTTTACTCTGTTTGTAAGTGTTTCTCCGAGCTATTCGTTTGATTTTAAATTCTGTTTGCTCAATATTGCTGGTAATTATATATTGGTTGTTCCCGTACGAATCTGTTTCAATGTGATAAATGAGTTCGTTGTTAAATGTCTTGTCCTTGTTGTAGTCCTCAGGTAATTCCATATGTGCTTCTCTAGACAATGCGTCAGCTACTACATTATGTTTTCCCTTTACGTATTCGATGTCGAATTCATACTCTTCGAGTTTAAGTCTCCATCGTAATAACCTCGATGCAGGGTCTGGTTTATTAGCTAACCATTTTAATGCCTGATGATCAGTTTTTATTGTAAACTTTCTTCCTAAAAGATATTGTCTGAATCGTTTAACTGCCCAAACTATAGCGAGTAGTTCTTTTTCTGTTGTCGTGTAGTTGGTTTCGGCTTTATTTAACGTCCTCGATATATAAACGCATGGGTGTCCTTCCTGTGATAATACAGCTCCTAGTCCTTGATTTGAGGCATCAGTCGTTAATACAAATTTTTTCGTATAATCCGGATATTTTAATACAGGATCATTCGTGAGGATATTCTTTAACGTGTCGAATGCTACTTGACATTTATCCGTCCATGTTATTGGTCCACTTTTGTTTTCCTGATAATTTTTGGTTAGGTCAGTCAAAGGTTTAGCTATGGATGAAAACTTCGGGATAAATTTTCTGTAGTATCCTGCGAGTCCTAAAAATGATTTAATTTGCTTAGGTGTTTTAGGTATGGGGAATTCTTTTACAGCTTTGCATTTTTCTACGTTGGGTTTTACTCCGTCACGTGTAATAACATGTCCCAAATATTCGAGTTCAGGTTTCACGTATTCGCATTTATCTGGCTGTAATTTCAAATTTGTATCTCTCAGTCGATTGAAGAGTATTATCAAATTTTGATTATGTTCTTCCATGGTTTTTCCAAAAACTATTATATCGTCCAGATATGCAAAACAAATTTTTCCTATTAATCCTCTTAATGCAGTGTTCATCATTCTTTGAAATGTTGCCGGTGCATTTTTTAATCCGAAGGGCATTTGTAGGTATTCAAAGTGTCCTTGGTTAGTACTAAAAGCGGTATACTTTCTAGATTTTTTCTCCATTGGTATTTGGTGGAATCCTGCACTTAGATCGAATGCAGAAAAAACTGCGGCTTTTCCTAGGTCGTCGAGGATATCTTCTATAACAGGCAAGGGGTATGAATCCTGAGCTGTTTTTTCGTTCAATTTTCTATAGTCAATCACCATTCTCCATTTTGTCTTTCCTGACGCATCTTTTTTCTTTGGTACTATCCAAATGGGTGCATTGAATGGTGATTGAGAATGTTGAATTATTTTCTTTTCTAATAACTCTTGCACTTGTTTGTCCACTTCTTCCTGATGGATTTTAGGTGGTCTGTAAGATTTGATATTGATGGGTTTCGTTGGTTCGTCAATTACGATTACGTGTTCTGCTAAGTTGGTACTTGGTGGCTTGTCATGGTCTAATTGGAATAGATCTGAATAGTTCTGTATGATTTTCCAAATTTCATCTTTTTCTTTAATACTCTTTATGTGCTCCAGTCTAGTCTTGGTTTTCAGTTCCTGAATTCTTTTATTACTTTGGTTACTTTTGTTGCTCGTTAACCTCGGTTTTACTTCAAAGATTTGAATGTTTTTTGTTTGAAAAGTGATGTTCTTCTTTCCTTCGTTTGCTAATGGAATATTTACAATACCTTCCTTTATATGATGGATACTGTCTCCTTGAGGGGTTCTTACTAAGACTGTTCCTTTCCGTTTCTCTACTTCTACGGGGATAGTTATAAACCGTCCGGCAGGCACAGTGAATTCGGATGATTCTATTTCTTGATATTTTTTGTTAACTCTTATTTTTCTCCGGGGTAAGTCAACTATGACGTCGTTGTTTAGAATGAAAGGGGTTCCTATTAAAGCGTCTTCTCTAATCGGATAGTCTGATGGAACTATATGAAATTTGTCACGTCGGTCGTTAATGTTTCCTTTGCATTTGATAAACGTATATCCGAGTGTTTTATTTGTCGTTTTTCCCGTGTTAAAGAGGATGGGTTTTTTAACAATGTGCTTTTCTTTCACAAGGTGTTCTTTGATTATGTTAATGGATGCTCCTGTGTCGATTAATGCTGTTAAAGTTTCGAATGTCGTCCGTTCGAAGTTGAATTTCGCGGTGAAAAGGTGTCCTTTATCTATTGCGGAGATGTACTCTCGTCGTGGACGCTCTCGTCGTCGCTTGTGCTTTCTTGCTCTTCGTTTGTCGTGTTCACTTCCTGTTAAGGAGGTTTCTTCCGATGAGGATTCTGTCGAAAATTTTGGTTTCCTTTTTGGGTAGGTTTCTTCTTCTGATTGGTGCCTTTGTTGAAAGGACTCGGTATTCCTTGATCTTTCTTCTTTTGGTTGCAATACAGCTCAGTATGTCCAGGCCTTTTGCAATACGTGCATTTTCTGTCCGGATGGTTCATTACCATAATATATTCGAGTGCCTTTTTCATTTGACTGGTTGTGTTTATCGAGTCAAGGTCGAATTCTTGTATATCGTTCTGATACTGTCGTTCTTCTTCCGTCATGCTTTCCTGTCCTTCCTCTTCGTCATGTGAGTCGCATTCGTTGTATTCAGTGTGGTGGACGTTTGGTTTGTTCATTGAGAAGAATTTCCTGTTTTCTTGTGGTTTATTACTGAATCTTGATTTTTCGTGGTTGAATCTGGGTTTTTCCGGTCTACGTTGGGGTTGAGGTTCATGAAACATTCCTCGTTGTCTTTGGATGCTTCTTTTGAAATCTTCGTGTTCTCGAGCAGTTGCTTCTGCTTGTGCGAGCGAATATATGTCCTTTGTTCTGAGATAGGCTCGTGTGTCTTCCTTGAGACTTTGCAGATAAGTCTGAATGATATCTTTGTCAGATATTTGTAAATATATGGTGATTGATTCATCCGTTTGATGAGCTTGTTTAAGTTCGAGTCGTTTAGCGTTTAACCAAGATATATAGATTCTTCGGAATTTGGTGTTATGCTCTTGGATCGTTCCCTGAGTGTGGATGCATGCTGTCAACTCGTTCATGAGTAACAGTGATGATTTCACTGGGTTGACGCGTTTTATCAAAACGTCTTTCAACTGGTCGTATGTATAAATATCGACGTTCGAAATGCAACTTTGTGCCCTTCCTTTGATTTTCATTGTTAATATCTTTTCCAATAATAAGCCGTGTTGCTCTGGCATTGTCCAATGTCGTGCTCTGTCAACTTTCGTTGTCCATTCTGAAATGTTGACTGCTCCTTCTCCCGTGTCTCCGGTAAAAATGGGTACTATATCAATAGTCTCCTTGGCTGGTGCGGTTTGGTTCGGTAGCAGGTCGTGAGGCATTCGATGTGGTCGGTAATGATTTCCTCTGGCGTTAGGTTGGCTATCAGCGTCTTCATCATCGTCATCGGGGTCGTCGTCGTCTGGATTTCCAGGTGGTGGTGCGCGGGGTTGATTTCGATTAGATCGATTTGGTGGTCGTCTGTTATCCTGAGGTGCCCTTTTGTCTAGTTGTGAGGAGGTAGGTTGCGACTCCTGTTTCTGTATAAGTTGTCTCATCATGGTTTCGAGATTTTTCATTTGGTCTTTTACAGTCTTTAGGTCTTGTTGGAGCTGAATATTTTCTGTTTTCAGTATTTGCATTTCGTATTCGTTCGTCTGGTCTTGTTGGTCTTTGGTAATAGTCAGAGTATTCATTTCTTGTCGGTGTATTCGTTTCAAGTCGTCTATACCAGAATTTAATTTTTGAATATGCTGTTCTTTTTGTGCAACAGTAGCTCGTAGTTCTAAGATGGTGTTCTCTAACCTTTCTTTTTCTACGTTATAATCTCGTAATATACTTTCCCTATTCCGTTGGAATTCTAGCCTCGTTTGTTCTCCAAATTGCTGTTTCTCTTTAATAAGTTTTTCTTCAGTTTTTTGGAATTCTCGTATTTTTTCTTTTAGTTGTCGATCGAACTGAACGTCGTAGTTCCTTTTTATTTCTTTAATTACTTGCTCCTGTCTATGAGCGTTTTGTTCTTGTAAGGCTTTGAATTGATCTTGGGTCTCACTGGTTTCTTTTTCAAGGTATTGTTTCTGTGCTATAATCTGTGATTGTAGCGCGATATTCGTGCTCTCAAGGGTCTCGATATGTTCGCGATAGCCTTGAGCGTCTTGCTTAATGATTTCTACCTGATCTTGTAAATATTTTTGTTTAATTACTTGGTTTGATTTTTCCCTTTCTAATTGCTGTTTTTCTGTCTGGGTCTCCTGTAAATTACGTCTGAGCTCATTTATTTCGCCGCATTTTGCTGAGAGCTCTATTTGGTTTTTCTGTAAAGTTTTTTCGAATTGGTTTTCGAGGTCGAGGTTTCGAATTTCGAGAGTTTTAATAAGGTCGTTCTGTTCAAGGTTCGCTTGACCTATTCGCTCTACTAGGGCAAGATTATTATTGTTATTTTTCTGTACGTGGACTAATTCAGAGCGTAATTCGAGTTGGGTTCTTTCGAATTCTAGTCTCTCAATATTTAATTGGGAGATTTGTTGTCCTTGCAGGCTGATTTTTTCCGTCAATGGTCTTATCTTGTTTTTTGATTCTTGAAGTGCATGTTGTAATTGTTCGATTTCTGTGTCGCGTAATTTCACTTCTTCTATCGCTTTGCCCTTTAAAGTAAGCCCTTCGTCGAAGTATTTATTTACTAATAGAGTGAGTTGAGAGTTGGTTACGGTAGCTTCTTCGAGATTTCTTGCAAGTATAGGGTTTTCTGTGGACTGTCTTTTTCGTGGTGGTCTGAGTTCATTAAGGCTGGATGCTTCTGATTCTAATTCTCTCGTCTTAGGGATAGCGATCTGATTTTCTGGGCGAAGTGCTATGGCAAGATCTTGTTCTTCAATTTCCTCAATATTCTTTTTTCCTATGGTTACTAAAACATGGTTTAATGAATGAGGTATCTCATGATATGCTAATAGCAGCGGGTGATTACTGGGGTCTTCGTGAAAATTCCAAGTTATTTTTTCTATCTGCTCAGTTTTTCTCAGGGCGTATAAATCTTCTTTAGGTTCCCATTCAGGGTGATTTTTATAATACAGAAAATAACTGAACAGGATTCGTGAAATGTCCTTTTTGAGTTTCTTCACATGACTAGGGATTTCATCGATTACAATGCTTCTTCCTGATACACTATTTCCTGCTATGGACATTACCTTTGATTTTAGTTGCGTTTATGTATGTATATTCTTGTAGTTGATTATTAATCTCCTTTTTTTTTTTTAAATAGTATATATAATGCTATGTTCTTATTCTACGTATATATTTATATTAATTATAATAAGTGTCAAGCGATGTTGTGTGTCTCAAAGATTCTTGTGATCAGAGATCCTATGTGGTTGAGTAATTAGATGATGATTTTTTGTTTCATGTTGTTACTCAAAATAATTCCAGAATAGGCGGTATTGGTCATAAAAGGTAAACTTCGACTAGCACCACTAGATTTATGAATTTACTTATTTTCCGTACCGCCAGGTCTTTTATTTATTGTAATAACGAGACACTATTATTTTGCCGTATCTGTTTTCGTTACTTTTGGACTGGACATAGCTTCCAATGCTAGTGGTTCTTTTAAAGTTAAACACACAAAATTACTTAACTACGTTGTTTGGGAATAAGGTAGTTACAACTTCCTATTTTTAATTTGTCATGCGCAGAATATTAACTGCGGAAAAGTTTTGTCGCAAGAGTCTCTAATTCCCTTACATAATGAGCGGGATTTTAAACTTACTCTTACTCAGTGTTCGTATACAATACTGGTCGAATGATGTTGATCTCGGTGTTCTTGAAGTGGCGAACGCTGTTACAACGATCGGTTGTAGACTTTTCGCGTCGATTGATGATCCAGCATACCGTCGGAGTTGAGGTTATTTTCTGAAGGCGTGTCTCCCCCAGTTTTTATTCAATCCTTCCCGTGCTCGTGCTCCTGCAGCGAAGTCTTATAGATGCGCGGTACGTGCAAGTTCCTTAATACACAATTGTCCGTCACTCACTTACGGAAAATTCAGCGTGGCAATGTCTTTTCCGTTAACACAAAATTAACTAAGTTAAATGTCTGTTTAACGTTCACTCGTGCACAGGTTTAATGTTCGTAGTTTTACACCCTCCGTCGTGGAGTTTCGGTAACCAGTTTTCACTTGACTTTTGGTATTACGATTTTTCATTGAGTAATCCTGGCAGGATCGCCAATCTTATGTTACGCAAAATGGCTCGATGACTCGAATCCAACTAGCGTTCGTTATAAACTCTGTTCTTGTGCAAAATACACATCACAAGATAACGCGTCTTTATAAAGAACCTCTGGTTTTCGAATCGCCAGGTTAAGTTTTTGATGAAGCCTTTCCAGGGCTGTATTACGTGTCAGAATGGTAATACGCGTAACAATAGGTCTGTAGCCCAACGGTGTCTTTATCGACGGCGCAGTCTTTCCTCGATGTCAGAATCAGGACCAATATTGGAAGTGAGATGAGTTTCACGTGTATTTTTATACTTGCCGAAATGTTGATCAAAGGTCTCTTTCCTTGGGACTCCTGTTATAACAAACAGTCGACGTCTTTACAGAAAGAGGACGAACCTTGGTGAGTACGATGCGAAACTGGTGAAGAATCAGAGCTTGCCAGGATTTGGAACAAGGTGTCTTCAGGTTAACACAAAGGAGAAGATCACGAGTTAATTGTGTCAATGATTTAATTACACTTATATCAGTTCGTTACATCGATGTTATTTTAACTCGGATGCGGATAACACTCTTCCGGTTTATTAGCGCGATGGTTTAAACGTTACAACAAACGCGTTCGCGTAATTTACGGAGTTTCTTAATGAAAACTTGCGCGTGTTATCCCGTGTACTGTACGGCGTATCGCTAGCGTAGCAGCTAACAGTCGAGGTCTTTAAGAGAGAACCTCTTCGTAACAGTGATTTCACGATTCTGACTTATAGGTCGTCAGTCCCGTGCTACGCAGGGCCGATATTTGTCGGATAGCGATAGTGGGGCAAGGGTTTACGTGACTGCATTTCTAGGAATGCATCCGTGGGACCCATCGATAAGTATATATTCCCACGCGTTAGTCTGACTCAGTCCGCAGTGTTTCAAGGGTTTTGGACAACGGACTCACGCCGAAGGCGAAGCGCAATAAAATTTAATCTTATAAAATATTTATATAAACGTTGAGAGCTCGGGCGCATATGCAGGCCGAGAAATATTGATACTTAATCCTAGACAAAGTTGCTTTGCGCGTTGGTCGCTTGGTCACGTACGCAAGCCATGAGACATAGCGAGTTATATTAACGAAAAAATATATGAGCATATATTTTTATTTTGTATTTATATTTGTTCTTATTCTATGGATATGAGAATAAAGTATTTGCTCTAATTAAGGCAATTTATGCGGTTGGCTTAACAACTCCCTATGTGCAGTGTACACAACGATTTTGGATCATCTCACTTTAATCACTTATGATGCAGTTATGCCTCCCATTCAACACATCAAAATCATTATTTTTCGCCATAAGTCGAAATAAATCATCGCCATAAGTCTCAACAAGAATTCTATGTGCTTCAGCTGCAGATTTTTTTTATATAAAGAAGTGACGTAAAATTGCTCGCAAATACTCTTTTTTGGCACGAAATTTGACATGCTTAACACTATGAACAAAAAGTTGTTTACACTTCGGAGAAATGACGTACACTGAATTTCAAGCTTGCTTATAGTACTCCTTTATATATGCGTTACGATCTTAAGGGGAGGGTAGGGGTTTCAGCATGAAAAAATACTTTTTTGCGAATTTTTTTCATCTATATGGATAGAGTAAATATATTGAAACCTTTTGTACATTGTTAAGTGTCATTTCAAGAACATTTCGTAAAATTTGTACGCAAAAATATCCACAAACAAGCCGGTGACAAAGCTATTCCCAGAACGCCTTTGGAAAAACACGATTTGCGGTGTTCACTCTACTCAGCTAGAAATTATCTGAAATCAAGTACCACTAAAATTTAGTCAAAGTATCATCAAATCCTCCTCCCAACGGTCTTTGATATTTTTTTTCATTTCTAAATTTTTGCTGGTCATGTAAAGTGAAAAATGCTATTTTTCACGAAAAATTCCGCCATTTTGGGGGTGGAAAACCCCCTCAATGTAAAAAAAAAGTCTCAAACTAACCGTTGGGGGGAGGTATTTTATATGTAGAAAGTGTGTACCAAGTTTGAAATAAATCGGTCATGTAGTTTTCAAATGGCAGTGAACACGGACTTTGAAAAAGTGGTTTCGAGAAAAACGCGTTTGAAGTTTAGAGAAGTCGGCGCTACAGTGTTGGAGGAGCGGGACTAAATAGTCAATAACTTCGAGAGTTTTGCTCTGATTGACTAGAAATTTTGGGATTATATTCTCGAAATGTTCAACTATAAGAAAAGACGAAAAAAAATCGTTTTTCCAAAAGTGCAAACCCCCACCCTCCCCTTAAGCTACACGCACGCAGTCCTGATAACGCCATCAGTTGGAAAACAGCGAAAACTTATTCACCATCCTAATCCATATGCATAGTTTTTAACGCTCTACCATAACGCGAATTGATCATGCCGAGAGTTATAACGTCAGCTCGGATTTTTTCATTCAACGAATCTTTCCGACTGGCTACCGAAGTCGGTATACACGGCCAATCAATCAATCGATTTTCGTCACTCTACCAAATGCGAGACGGATTGAGTGTAATCCCCGCGGGTCGAAGTCGATTATCGCGTCCATTAAGCTCGAGGAAATTGATCCTTAGGAGCGGTCTCGGGATTTGTTTAAATCTACGCTACCGGATCCTTTCATTGAGAGGATAATTCTAGAGGAGTCTCGTCGCAAATCTCGCCAATGGAAGATCGTTGTCAATGGAGCTTTTCACCTCGCATTGCCAATCTGTCCGAATTCATTGCGCACGCGACGTAACGGTAATCCGAAGGGTTGGCCATTTTTAAGTAACTTTGGCAGAGCAAACAAAATGGTATGTTTACCAATGGTGGTCAATGAGTATGAACGGGAGGGGAGCATTTGGCTGGAAACAGAGCTCAAAACTGCGAGTCTCTTTTGGCACATCGAAGCACGCGTTAATTGTTCGGGAGTGACGCATTTCCATCTGAGAATAGTATTCGTTAAAATATCTTTGTCCTGCTAATTAGTCCACGGGGTACACTTGCGCGTAAGAGTGGAACATGAATTTTCCTATGGAAGGCGGTATCCTTTTTCGATGAAATAAGATATTCGTTGAAGTTCAATGTACAGTAGAACCTCGATTATCCGAACCAATTGGGACCGAGACTAGTTCGGATAATCAAAAGTTCGGATAATCGAAACGTGGGTTTGTTTGGGACGAGATCATAAACAACACCTTTTTACATAAAAACAGTACATACATATATTTTAAAATTTGACATACATATTAACGTTGAAATATATATATATATATATATATATATATATATATATATATATATATATATATATATATATATATATATATATATATATTAAACACCAGAAAAAAGTCCGATGCCTTTTTAAATATTTTTCTTATAAAATCGTCCATTTTTAATTGACAAACGGCTGTAACGCGTTCTTCAGCAGGTAAGTCTCGCAGCCGTTTGAGAAGGAGAAGTTGCGTTGGGTTGATCATTGTTGCTCTTGACGATGGCAGTGAGCAACAATGTATCTTTCGCGCCAACGTTCGGATAATTGAGCGTTCGGATAAATTAAGTCATCGTTCGGATAATTGAGGGGGTTCGGATGATCGAGGTTCGGATAATCGAGGTTCTACTGTACTCAAAATCTTTTTTTCCAAATTTATATTGTAAAACTGGGAATAAGTATCTAAAAAATGGTTGAAAGATTTTCGTAGACAAATTCTACTAAAAGAAATCCAAGTTATTCGGAACTATGCATTTTCATTGGATTCCACCAATGCAAATTTCATTCTCGTTTCTCAATCACCTCTTCATTTACTCACGACGTTGATGTTTGCATCGTTGCTACGCAACCAGAATGCATTCTTCTTTCATTCCCCAAATTTCCTTCGGCAGATTCGAGCTACGAAAATAACGCAAGCATTTATTAGAATTGTTATTAAGGGGTCTTCTCACTTTAGACGCTAAATAAAGGCTATTTTCATGCATTTTTTTTGATAGGTTTGTATTATAGATATTGATATAAAAGTTGTTACACTTAATAAATACACTTGCGAAATACATTTTTTTTAAATTATTTATTTATTCAAGTCACTATTTATAGACGAAAATAGTGGTTAAAAAAATGTTCTAGAAAAATTGTAGGTCCGCGCTGTTGATGAAATCTCGGAGGTGAATCATCCGAAACAAAAAAATTTAACGGTTTTAGATTCCGTATGTTAATAGCTATAGCGCATATCATGCGACTTTTTATATATGCAAAAATAACAAAATGGCGGATATTTTTCGAACAAAGAAAAACGAAAAAACTGTTTTTCTTCACCGTTTTTGGCAAAAAGAATTAGCAAATATCAAAATTCAAAAAGATTCTTGATATGCGCTATAGCTACAGTTGTCGAAAAACGTTTCGAGAAAAACGCGTTTAAAGTTTGTTTAGGTTACATAGATACATTTTTTGTTTAAATGTCAAGTATTTCGAAGGTGTATTTATTAAGTGTAACCACTCTTATGGCAATATCTATAATATAAACCTATTTAAAAAAATCATAAATATAGCATTTTTAGCGTCCAAAGTGAGAAGACCCCTTAAGCGATCTACAACCTAAATCTGTCAAATAGGTTTTTGAATATTAATGAAAAAAAAAAAAGAATATCGTTTGCATTCCAACGTCACGAACTTCAGCCCCATATTTACTCGCCCAATTGGTATTGTAAACACATCACCGAACAATTCAATTACGCCGAACAATATGTTTCTTTCGCCCGGAGGAATTCGCCACAAGAATGATATTTCCGGAGGAAGGAAATATTTCAGATTGCGCACTCGTCGGATCACGAGGGAAAAATAACACGCTTCGTGGCGCAAAATCAAGTACGGCATAGGTAGTAAATTGCGTTATCATTATCAGATAATTAAACGCGTAGCGTGAAACTTTTCGTGCATCGGTTCCGTGTGTGACCGACGTAATCAGCGAGTGGGTGGGACAATTATGGGGAAATAGATGTCCGGTGGTTCATTAATTACCGGTTTATCTCGACCGGGCAGGGACGCACAAATTGCTCGTTACGTTTGCAGCTATTTTTTTCCCCCCTCATAGTCACTGCTGCTGCGCGTTACATCGGCGTGAATATGAAAATCGTCTGCTGCACGATGAAGACAGCGCACGTGAGCGCCTCATGGTCATCGTCTGCGCCATGTGGAGACAAAAAGGAGAATTGTCAACGAGGACTTGAAAAATTTCCCTACGCATTAGGAAACGAGGGCAAGGGAAAGACGATATTGAAGTTTGCGTCGTTGGAACGCAACGAAAGTTCCGTACTTCAATTATTTTTTGGCAAATTACGCCTCCAAAATACTTGAATTTCTTTTAAAATCCATTTGGAGATCCTCGGCATAAATATCTAAGGAAATTTTTCGTATGATAATGAAAATGAGGCAATAAAATGTTCACAACGAATTTTCGTTGCGTTCCAACGATGCAAACTTCAACATCGTAGGTAAAGCTGGGCTTTGCGATGGGTTCGAAACGAATGTTATTACTCGCGTATCAATTTTGTTATCATTCGTACAGTGTGGGAAAATTTAATTTCTCGAGGCATGTTGGCAATGAGACTGAAGTTTGCATCGTTGGAACGCAACGAAAGTTCCTTCCAATGTCTCACTTTTATTATTATCCAAAATCAAATTACGCGAATTTGTTCCAGATCGCTAAATAAGAATCCTCAAAAATGTTTGCGTCCTTTCAGTAGTCCAACTCTGGCAAAAAAAAATGACGACAGTGACAAAAAAATCATTTTCGTTGCATTCCAACGATGCAAACTTCAGCGCCATATGTTGGCATGAGATCGACCCCCTCTCAGGTACTTCCGCGTTGCTCTTCCTACTTGGTAGTCGAAGAGACCATTAAATCTCAAGGGAGAGAAAAACAGAGAGAGAGGTCGACAGGCATAGAGTGGGACGGCAAGTAAAGGAGAAAAAGGGAGGCAGAGAGGGACGAAGGGAAAGTGGGATAGGGATAGAAGGGAGAATCTCAACCCTCGAGTAGGGCGGACCAGCCAGCTTCCGTGAAACAATCTCCCAACCCTTGGGTGCGAGTTTTGGTTGCCCCTTCCCTGCGCACCTTTGCGGAACATTCTCTCTCTCTCTCTCTCTCTCCCTCTCTCTTACTTTCCATCAATCCCTATCACTCTTACTCTCTATCTCCCTTTCTCCCTCTCTCATTCTCCCCTCTCCTCTCAATCCTGCCATTGCTGTAGCGCTACTTGCCAAGTGCCTAACTATATACTACGAGGCCTCAGCATCCTATTGAATCAATAAATAGCTATTACCTGCGGCACTACCAGCTCGCTGCGCCGGTTGCCAAAATCGGACCCACTTGTCATATTACTCGTTCCATCCTCGCTCGATAACCGACTCGTCATTCGACTCGGATACGGAAATAAATTCCACTCTTTAACGGTGACAGTTGTAACGACTTGACGTTTTATTACAACTGTTGATACTTCGTTTACACGACGTTGAAATTTGCATCGTTGAATTGCGGCGATATTTATTGTTTTTTTTTTAATTTCCTCATTTATATCATTATCCAAAGATTTTTTTAACAAATTAAGGTCGTAAATTTCTAATAAAAGTACGTAGAAACGTTCGATTGATTTTCGCAGCGTAAGCCGGGCTAAAAGATTGGAGTTATGGGAAAGAATTAATTTTCGTTGTGTTCCGACGATGCAAACTTCAACGTCATTCGTTCACCCTAAAATTGATTGAGAAAGAATTTTTTTCATTTTTGAGCCTCCAATTTAATTAGTGATTTTTTTTCCTTTTGACCCCTTCAGCTGCATTGGAGAGAAGTTGTTCAATGTTTTTGTCCTTGAATTAATTGAACAGATTTTTCGGAGCCGACGTTAAATTTCATTACTCTTTTTGTCCTCTTCGTCCCCGTGTAGGAGATTTTTTTTATTTATTACTCTTTTTGTCCCCGAATCGGATTAGAAAAATCGATTTTTATTCCTTATTCGACAATTCAATGAGACCCCATTGTTAGACTCTTAACATGAAGTTGAAGTTCGCAACGCTGGAATGCAACGAGAATTCTTGTCTATTTCTTATTTTCATTATTATCCAAAATCCTGTTTTGTAGGTTTATGTTGCAGATCGGTAAATAACAAACCTAAAAAATGTTCGCGCGATTTTCGTAACTCAAATCCGCCGAAGCAAATTTGGAGGAAAAAAAAAGCATTTCCGTTCCATTGCAACGATGCAAACTTCAACGTCATCTCACGAGCCTCCTTTATTTTTCCGATTTAACCCTTAAATCACTTTAGAGAGATCGAAATTTTTCAAATGGAGTAAAAATGTTTTCTCTTCATCTCTTGTCGTTCAATTATACTGGACATGTTTCGTTACTTTTTTTCCTCAAACTGAATTAGAAGAGTCGACTTTTATTTTTTGCCTTCAAATTTAATGAGCCACAATTTAGAAAAAATCTTCCCCAAATTGAAACCGACTAGGTTTGTTTTATAAATCGTGGTTACGTTTTTTTTACATGGAAAAGAAAATTGAAATTTGTCCTGCGGGTGATCACACTGGACAGCGTCCACACTTATTCGAGCGGACGAAGTGTAAGCAAAGCTCAACAAAATTTATCCAAGCAACCGCTTGAAAGAAAAAAAAAGAATCGTTTACACCAGTTAATACAAATTTAGGACCCATTTCACGGTATGGACGATCGGAAGAACGAATATCACAACGACGTTTCCACGGAGGCCAATTTTGATAAGCTCCATTTCGATTGCCACGTAACGTGTCCGTAAAAAAAGCACGCCTATAGATTTTAAAACACGGCTCATAGTCGTCTGTAAACACGAATGTTCAACGCGTCGAAAAACACCTGTCAATAATTGTATTCGTAATCGCGAGTTATCGGGACAAATTTTATAGGCGTTCGCCCATCACAACGACACGATTCACCCAGTTGTTATTCGCATTTTTCGTATATTGGTTTTCATTGACTTTCGCATAATGCACACCAATCTCACCCAAGTGCACGAGCACTGTGTATGCCAAAAAAAAAAGAGAAAAATAAGAACACTTTATTCCGTAGAATATTTTTTTCCCCCGCCAGATGTTCCAAAAGGCGTTTGTCCTTGGTACTTTCATCGTGTTGAAGTTTGCAACGGAATGCAAGAGAAACGCATTTTTTTGACAGCCTGAGACAACGAAAATCACTGAAACATTTTTTACGATCCTCATTGGAAATCTACAGTCTGCATATGCCAACAAAAAAGATTTTGGATCGTGACAAAAATGAAGAAATAGAAACGTCGGGAAGAAAAAAAAATTCGAGTGATTTTGGCCAGGGTGGGAAAGAGTAGGACAGGCATGATATTGAAGTTTGCATCGTTGGAACGCAACGAAAATAATTTTTTTCTCATTGCCAATTTTCTTTGACAGAACAAAGCTACGGCAAACTTTTTTCTCAGATTCTCATTGGGGACTTAAAATCTGAATCCAACGAGAGTGATATTTGATAGCAGTAAAAATGGATAAAAAGGGAAACAAAAACATTTTCATTGCATTCCAACGATGCAAACTTCAACATGGAGAGGCGTAGGTACGACAGATGTGAGGCTGGACGCCCCGCGCGCTCTAGGGTGCCTGCGAGTAGTCTATTAAAATAGCAAAGAATAGGAAGAGAAGGACCATCTCGTTGTGCTCGGAAAGAGACGAAAGAACATCTACTCTGGATCTCGTTGAAAACGGCGCGTGAAGCGAGTTTGTCCAACAAACCCGACAGCTTTATAACTCTCAAAGTATCAATTTTATGGGGAAAAACTTCAAATAAAGTTTATCGGAAATTCTATATCCTACAAATTTGGCTATTACCATTTTCAACGTTTCATCAACCGTTAACGGTATATCTAGCAATAAGCAAGCAAAAAGTTTGACGCGGTATAAATAAAAACCTGTGCACTATACAGAAAAAAGTTTCGAATGAAAGTTGTAAAAAGTTTTATTATCTACGAAAATGATTCCTACTGTTTTTTTCTTACGATGCACGGTTCACGAGATATTTGATAAAATGTGTTTTCCAACACGGCGGCTGAGCCCCCCCCCCCCCCCCCCCGCCCCGCCAACTTACATTTACACTCGGGTTACCCCCGAACATATTCCAACAAGAAAATCGGATGTGTGGAAAATTGCATTATGAACCTACTTTTTTGGCTCCGGCTGTTGGACTACGAGGAAAAAATTCCCTCGGCGCTCCAGATTGCGAAGAATTCTCGACGGTCTCGCGATTTAAAAAAATTCAGTACCGACGCGTGAGAAAATAAAAATAGAGTTTGTAAAGCGGCGATAAAGTGGGAGTGTCTCATTGCTGCGTAATCAATAAGCGTTGATAAGGTGGCCGGGGAATTGTTGTGTTTTCCTGATAAACCGAATGGAATTTACAGTCCCGAGAGCTATAAAAAGAGCCAACCGAATTTGTACAAATGGCAAACGTGTGTGCACACAAGAGCACGTTTCTGCGACACAGAGACGACAAAAAAGAAAGGTTTAGCGTCGACATTTTTTTGACGTTCTGACGAAGAGGGAAATCCGGAAAAAAAGGTTTTCCCACATCTCAGTTTGGTTTTTACAATTGTGGATGCGGCTTGAAAAATGTGTTGATAAAATAAGGCCCTTTTTCATGATATTGAAGTTTGCATCGTTGGAGCGCAATGAAAATATTTTTTCGCTCATTGACCGATTTTTTTCGCACATTTAGGGCACAAAAATCACCGTAATATTTTTTAACATTCTTACTAGGGATCCGTGATCTAAACCTGCATAAAAAGAGTTTGGAAAATAATCAAAATAAATAAGTAAAAAAACAACGAAGAACTTTCGTTGCATTCCAACGATGCAAACTTCAACACCTTCCTTTTTCACGTGGAAGGAAAGAATCTGTCCAATTTGTAATAAAAGTACCGCTGGGATCATTCATTCGAGATTATGAATGTCAATTATTATCGTTTAGTGATTATTATATTCTATTCAGTATAATAATTGCTGACCGACAGTAGTGGAGGCACCGTCAGTCTGGGCCAATACTTGCATGTGTATATGAAAATGAGCAAAACACTTTTCCTTATCCCATTAGAGATCTACGATCTTAATTTACGAAAAATATTCTAGATCAGGATAAAAATTAAGAAATGGATAAAAATATTATTTGCATATCAAATAGAAATTCAAAAATAGAATTCAAGATTCAAATCCTTTTAAAAATATTCTTTGCATATTAAATAGAAATTCAAAAATAGAATTCAAGATTCAAATCCTTTCGATTTTTTTAAAATTCAATTTCATATTCTTTGCTTATCAAATAGAAATTCAAAAATAGAATAGATTGCAAAAATAGATATTCTTTGCACATCAACAATGCAAACTTCAGCGCCATGGACATAATTGTAATAATTGTTCGCAGAAAAACCGAAAAAATTAAACATTGAAAATTTAGATTCACCCGAACCCAAATGTTGTACGTCGTTCAATGTATAACTATTCAGCGTGCGAAATGTTGGACGTATTTGGAGTTGTACGAATATCGTGGCCACGAATTATTTTTCAGCTTTCATATTTATTTTGTGTATTTTTATATGTACACAAATATGGTATAGTATAATTCTTTATTTGCAAACATACCCTTGCGGGTTTTTACACCCGCCCCCTCGCCCCTCTGTACATTGATGCCCGTTTGCACGTTCCCTTATTTTTTTGCTAACATTTATCTTTCGTCCTTTTTTCCCTTTATGCTTCCTTTCTTACCATGCACTCAAAGGCTCCCACATACCCGCACAATTCTTTGATCGGTTTCCCTTTCATTTCTCTATTAATTTTACCTTTCAGTGCCTCCCCTTGAAACCTCTTCGGCATTTTTCCAAACCATCCACCACTTCCTTATCCATTTTTTCTTTTATTCCCGCGCATTCAAGTGTGCGTTCCAAACTTTCTGCCTACTTCCTACAAAAACGGCATAGACTATCTGCGTATCCCTTTATCCTTTTCCTATATTTCTGCACAACCTGGCCCATGTTTCTTTAGGGCTACCCTCTACGCCCTTCTTTTCCCAGTAATCTTCCATTTCTATACGTTGTTTTCGATTTTTGTAGCCCCTACAATACGTCGAGTTCTCAATTTTGTTCCAGTCTCGTATTTCCTGGTCAGTTTTCATTCGTATAGCTTTTTCGATTATTTTTCTTACTCCCTCCATATCTTCGTCTCTTATCCTTTGCCATATTGCTCCCCCACTCCTATCTCCTCCATGGCCCCCTTCGTTTCCAGTCCCCATTTGGATGGGTTTGCATTTAATATCGCTCTGGCTTCTCCTTTCGAACACTTTTACGGCCACCTATCTTCCGGCATTTTCATGATGTCACATAGATAGTTTGCATTTGCACAAATATACTATATTTACCTGTTTCATATGTGATATTTATATGTTATATTGTATTTTGATGTTTACGGAAATATAAACGAGAAAAGAAAAATGAAAATGAAAACCAGCGGGTCTGTCAAACGTCCTCATAGGGGGAGATACCTTAAGGCGAGAAAAACATTTGCTGAATTTAGGTTTTTTTTTAACGAAAAGATTTCTTCAACTTTTTTGAGACTTCGGGTATGTTTTATTTTATTTTTTATGTTACATGGAATTTTTGCTATTTTATTAATGTTTAGAAGTGGCGAAGGTATGGTTGAAAAACTAATCGACCGATTCTGATGACATTTGGTATAAAGCATATTATCTAAAACATGACCCTAAATGTAAAACCAACCTTATTGTCTAAAAAAACTTCCCTAAAACTAACCTTATCGTCTAAAACATGACCCGAACTGTTTTTGAAATTTTTTTAAAAAAGGTATTTTTATTGCAAAATATAGCCATGTTTTTTTTTAATTTCGATGTTTTTGTTTCAAAGCGTACCATTTCACCGATTTTTTTAATTTCTCACTTTTTATTGGTTCATATTCTGCGTAGGGTAAAGTGCCCAATTATTGGCACTTTGAGGGCCAAATTGTTGGCACCTTAAGGACCACTGTGTAGGTAGAAGAGAAGTATAAATAATTGGTGGGCTGCCAAAATAAGGTCACTTTACCCTATTAATGAAAGAAAAATCTTCGTTGATTTTTTTTTTCAGATTAATCCCGCCAACGCTACGTGTCACGCCGTCTGACAACATCTGCCGCCACACGTTCAGAAGACCGTGCCCTACCTCCGCCATTTTTGAAGATTCATAACAAAAATACCACGTAACAGCCAAAAGTAGTAACAAAACATACCCTAAGTGTGGAAAATGGAGAAGATATATTTCCTTTAAAAAAAAACATGATAATCATCATTTTATTATTTTCAAAATAACATTGAAAGATAATTTAAGATAATTAAAAGATAAGTTAAGATAATTAAAAGATACGTTAAGATAATTAAAAGATAAGTTACGATAATTGAAAGATAATATTCAAAATGATTCCCCAAGAAAGAAAATCCGATTCTTATAAGTTGATATTTAATTGATAGTGTTTATCACCCTAAGTCTCAAAAATGGTGAAGACATATCTTTCCTTTTGAAAAAAAAATCATGAAAATCAGAAATTTATTAGAAACATAAGTCAAGATAATTAAAAGATTATATTTAAAATGATTTAAAATTTAAGTGATTAATTCAACGCTAAAAATAGGCTACACCATCATTGTATGCATCTCAATATCGAAGAGGCACTATTGGACGAGCATTGTTAAAGATTAAAGTTCACGTCTCGAATTCACTCTCACTGTCGTTGTCGTACGGCGATTATATATACGACAACGAGGGACGCCGGAGGTTCGCGCGTGACCTCGTTGCGCTCGGCTTTGCACTTCAACACCGCAGGATTCAGCATTAAACATTTAAATCTCGACCTTCCGATTCTCCGGACAAAAAAATGACTAGCGATCGAGACTTTTTGTTCTTCACGAGACTTGGCAAAAAATTGTGAACGAGCGATCGAGAATCGAATGCTATCGTGACAGTGTCGACGCGTAGTGAAGTTGAATCGAGAATTGTAGGTGACGTTGAAGTTTGCATCGTTGGGATGCACCGATATTTTTTTCTTTTTATTTTTATCATTATCCAATCTTTTTTTTTTGCAAACTGGAACGTTAATTTATAATACGAATACGTAGAAGTGTTTGGGGGATTTTCACACCCTAAACAGGTTTATAAAATTGTGAAAGTATTGAAAAAAATAATTTTCGTTGCATTCCAACGATGCAAACATCAACGTCATAATTTTAGTTACATTCAAGCGCGCTGCCTTCCAACGAGAATTCACGAACGCATCAAGTAGCTCGATACAAACAGTGAAGAGTATCAATTATTTTGCAATTCATTTAAGGGGTTACTCCCACTTGCGATTTTGAAAAAATCGATTTTTTTTATTGCATTTTTTTGAACTATAAGTATCTGAGAATATGTTCTGAAAATTTCAAGTCGATCCGAACAAAATTGACTGAGATATGAGCGTTGAAAGAGAAGAATCCGCGTTGAAAGAGCGTTGAAAGAGAAACTTTAAGGGGGGATTGTCTTTTTTTTTCGCAAAATTTACCGCTTTTTGGGAATTTTTTTGTGAAGAAAGTATACAACGGAAAACTTGTGAAACTTGGCATATAGTTTTATTGATCTGTTTACTACATACAAAAAATTTTTTAAACAATTTCATCAAAAAATCCGCCTCCCACCCCCCTCGACGCGCGATGGTCCTTTTTTGATGGTGTGCACGATTTCTCAAAAACTATTCAACCGATTGTCTTCAAATTTGGACAGAATGCTCAGCTGACATCCTTTTATCGTTTGATGAAGCAAAAAAGCAATACGTTTAATAGTTTTTTATTTATAACAAAAAATCGATCAATTTTTTTCGAAAAATCGATACTTCAAGTTCAAAACGTCACCAAATCGAAAATTTTTTTTTTCCCTTCATCGAACGATAGCTATATGTGTCTAAAGTAAAATGCTTTTTGGGTTTTTGTTGCAGGATGAACGTGAAGGCTGTAATCGTGCACACCATCAAAAAAGGACCATCGCGCGTCGAGGGGGGTGGGAGGCGGATTTTTTGATGAAATTGTTTAAAAATTTTTTTGTATGTAGTAAACAGATCAATAAAACTATATGCCAAGTTTCACAAGTTTTCCGTTGTATACTTTCTTCACAAAAAAATTCCCAAAAAGCGGTAAATTCTGCGAAAAAAAAGACAATCCCCCCTTAAACGCGTTTCTCTCAAAATGGCATTTCTGAAGTCGGTGACCAAGATTACTCGAACACTAATGAACCGATCTTCTTGAAATTTTGCAGGCTTATTTAATACATAAAAATGTAGTCTTTAATCGTTCGATTTTTTTTTTCGAAAAAAATGGCCGTTTTATAGCCAAAAAACGGCCGTTTTTTTTCGTTAAAATCGAACCATTAACTTTGACTGTCCGCCATTTTGTAAAAAATTAATATTTTTTAAAATCCTTCGATCAAAGACTAGTTTATACTTATATTTGACTAAATCCATCCGCATTTTTTTTTCAGATGATCGACTTCGCCGCAATGTTGGTCACCGCAAACCGTGTATATAAAAACATTATTTCATTGACGGCCATTTGCCACTGAAAAATGTAATATTTTTCAATAAAAAAATTACTGAAAGTTCTTCAAGATGTGTTCTTTAAGATGGTATATTGATCGATTAAAAAAGTTTTGTAGTTTTCTTTAAAAAAATTCATGAAAAAGGCCTTTTTTGCGCTACAAGTGGGGGTAACGCCTTAAAGAAGAAATAATAATATATTACGAAGCCACAATAATTTTTTCATGACATCAAAAGTAGTGAAGATGAAAAAAAATGCATTCAAAAAACCTTTTTTGCAAATTATGGTCGTAAATCTCTATTGAGAAATAAAATAAAATAAAATAAAATAAAAACAACGCATCGTTGGAATGCAACCAAAATTTTATTTTTATTTCTTCATCTTTTTCATCATCCAAAATTGTACCTGCAGATTCAGATTGTAGGCTCATGATAAGGATCCTGAAAAATGGTTGAATGAATGAAATAAAATTGATGAAAAATCAATTTCCCTTGCATTCAAACGATGCAAACTTCCACGTCGTTATTTCAGATCAATCGCAATGACTCTACTCGAAGATACTCGCCGAATGCCATTCTCATACCATGAGAAAATTACAAGGATGCCTATCGTCCACGTGATCATGAAAAGCCATTATTATACTTTTTCAGATTTTTCATTTAAAAAAAAATCATGTGAAACATGAAAAATGTTTTGCCCCTTGCACGATCAAGCTTAGGCTTCCAATCGTAAAGTGTTCTCGCTACTGCGCCATGTAGGAAAAAAATACAATCAACCACAAAGTAACGAAGCACTTTCGTATATCTCGCATGTTTTTTGCTATACCAATCGATTATCGCGATACGCCGTGAGATGACGCGCGATAAGGTCCCAAAGTTGCGGATTAGCCATGACTTCAGGGAAAATTGATTGGTTCCGAGAGCTGTGACGTGAAGCCAAACAATAAAGCACCTTTGCGAGAACGAAGTTTACCTTCCGGTACTCATGCGCAATCACATTACGGCTGATATTCAATTTATTCTCGCTGGAGCTCACTCGCATGTGTGAACACAAATTCGTCGCAATTTCCTTCGCCATTATCCTTCTTCGAACGTATAAACAATATCAAAGGAGGATGTCGATTGGGGAATTCGTTACGATCGACGGATAAATTCTGCTCCTTCGATCCGCCCAATATTTTTAATTTTTTTTCTCCGTTATTTCCCTTTTTTTCCTCTTAATTTTTCATTGATTTTTTTCGTAATTTTTCATTTTATTACTTTTATTATTATTTTTATTAATATTATTATATTATATTATTATTTTTATTATTATTATTATATATTATTTTTATTCTTATTATTATTCGATTGGGGAATTCGTTACGATCGACGGATAAATTCTGCTCCTTCGATCCTCTCAATATTTTTCATTTTTCCCCCGTAATTCCCCTTTTTTCCCCTCTTAATTTTTCATTAATTTTTTTCGTAATTTTTCATTTTATTATTTTTATTATTATTCTAAGCCTTTTCTTTGCAAAATGGAGTCGTAAATCTTCTATATATATAAAAGGCAAAGTTCTGACTGACTAATCATCGCCGAGCCTAAACCGTTGAATGTTGAAACGTGAAATTTTGAGGGAATGTTGATTTCATTATGTAGGTACCATTTACGAAGAGATTTATTAAATTTCAACCCTTAAGGGGAGAAAAAAGGTGGCAAAGTGTGTACGGTAAATTAAAGAAAGTCGGGTCAAATTTAACTTAATTAATAACAGCAATAATAACTGCTCTAGACACAATTGATGACATTGTCAGCGTTTTCGGAAATTCAATCCTTAAGGGGAAAAGGGGGTAGCAAAGTTTGTATGGTAAAAATCTTGATCAGATTTTTACCATGCATTTGCTTAGTATTAATGCTTTTCAACACAATTCTACGTGTTTCCTTAATGAAACATTTCAGGAGCACATTTCGTTAAGGAGCATTCAACACAAGTCTACATAAGCGAAGCTACGGACGAAAAACTATTTCGTAATAAAAATACGTAAAAACGTTCGAGTGATTTCACAGACTTAATCGGCCAAATAATTTTTGTGAAATTGAAAGAAAAGTCATTTTCGTTTCGTTCCAATAATGCAAACTTTACCGTCGTACCCCACACTAGGAGTGAGACTGAAGTTTACATCATTGGAATGCAATGGAGATTATTATTATTCAATTGCATCGTATTTTTTTTCGGCAAATATTCGTCACGAAAATCGATCGATTAATTTTTACGTTGCTTACTTAGAGATCTAGAATTTTGATCTGTAAAAAATATGTAAAATAATAAAAATGAGGCAATAAATATTTAGAAAAGAATTTTCGTGGCATTGCAACGATGCAAATTCCGAGGACGTGACTCGGATACGTTGCGATTACCGAGAGACGCGACGAATGAAAAGATGAACGGTAATAAAAAGAAACGGATAACTATTTCATTCCATCAACGCCTCGATTAACAACCTTACAAAAATGACTGTAGTCGCGGTGCACGAGATTAAGGAAAGAGTGAAAGAGGAGGAAACGAGGAGAACATCGGTGAGTGTACGTTAAATGTGTCTGAAATACGATGAGGAAGTCTAAGCGATTCTTATTGAAAATGATAAGGCGTCACGGTTCAAAGTATATTCTCAGTCCGTGGAGAGTCTGAGACGGAAAGATAGAGGAAGAGAGAGAGAGAGAACGAGTGGGAGATATGTTTGATTGGGTTCGTGTACACACCAATATATATATATATATATATATATATATATATATATATATATATATATATATATATATATATATATATATATATATATATATATATATAATCGATTTATTATAATTATTTTATTAATAATATGTATATCTTCATATAAAAAATATTTTTTTATATTAAATAAATATAAATTGTGATAAATGTCATTATAATACATAAGCTCCTTTATATTGACCTATGTGCATAAGAACCAATATTTAATAATAATATACCATTTAATATTTGTAAAATGCATACACGCCTTTTCTTGAACATTCTGAAATATTCTTCAACCCATTCTCCTTTACATGAACCTAACATTTTTTCAAAAATTGAAATATATACAATATTTTCGGCAATTTCTTAATCAACAAAGATACCAACACTGGTGGATGGGCGGTCTATATAGGCGAAAAATACTTCTGAGACCAAGGGATACTTTGGAACTTAGGAAATTAATAATAATATCTGAAAATGTGATTTTTTTTCAAACTTCCCTGGATTTTTAATGTTTGATTTGTTTTTTTTTTTTTCAATTTAGTTTTAGTTAAACGTAGTGTTATGTTTTAACGAGAAAAATGTGTTTGTTTTTTATTTGAGTTAATTAGAGCGGCCTGTACGTTCCACGGCGCATGTCTGAGGGGGAAACTGAGCATCAGCTGCTCAGCTATTTATTAATACTTTTCGATGAAAAGTTTATTTCCCTTAGCCCAAATGCTGAATAATAATATATGCTCGCTCGTAAAGCGATAAACGTCTTATGCTGTTGAGAAAAAATCGAGAACAAACTACCTCTAGGCGAGAAAACAATGTACTGGTTTTTTGTTTTAAAGCAAAGATTTCTTCACCATATATAATTTGGTATAAATCATTTGGTATAAATTTTGCTAACCTCATTGTCTAAAACATGACCATAAACGTTTTTCAAAACTTTTAAGTCTTTTTTAATGCAAAATATATCCATTTTTCGGAAAATTCAATCTTTTTTTTAAAAGCGTACCGTTTCATCGATTTTCAACATTTCTCACTTTTTCTTGGTTTATATTCTGCGTATGAGTGCTAATGGAAGAAAAATATTCCTTATTTTTTTTTTCAGATTAATCCCGCCGACGCTACGTTTCACGCCGTCTGACAACATGCGCCGCAATCCGTTTAGACGATCGAACGATACCTCGGCCATTTTGAGAGATTAATTTTTTAAAAATACCACGTAACAGGCAAAAGTAGTAATAAAACATACCCTAAGTCTAAAAAAAAGTGAGGAAATATTTCCATTAAAAAAAAAATAATCAAAATCAGCAATTTTTCCCTCGCCTGAACGCATCTCCCCCCTTAAGATACATGTATCTTACCTACACATGACACAGGGGATATAATATATGTTAACCATCCCTGCAACAATGGTGACACTCGGCACAGTTGTTTCGAGGCCCTCGAAATCAATCGTCTCCACAAATGTTCCACCCCCCCCCCCCCCCTATGGTGTTGAAGTTTGCATCATTAGAATGCAACGGAACTTCTTTTCTCCACTTTAATTTCCTTATTTATATTATGACACACGATCTTTTCAATAGCGTTATGTAGATCGCTAAATAAATATCTCAAAAATGATTGCGGCATTGTAAGTCAAACATTCCATAATGAATCAAAGGAGTCAAGAAATATTGATTGCCATTGCATACCAACTATGCAAACTTCAATCTCACCCCTCCCTATGTCTACTGTGACTTTCTTCCACTCGGTGCTATTGTTCCATCTATACACGCGCAAAAGCAACGAGGCAATAACAGAACGGCGGTGAGGCTCCGTCCAGAGTGCAGTCCAGTAAAAGGTGACTGAAGTTTGCATCGTTGCAATGCAACGAATTTTTTGTTCATTTTTCATTCTTTTATTTTGATGCTTATGCAATGCCTTCTTTTTCGCAAATTGATGTCGTAAATCTCCAATAAGAATACGTAAAAACGTATGAGTGATTTCGACAGGTAAACAAATTTCGAACAAATAAAGAGAGTTTGTTTGCGTTCCAACGATGCAAACTTCAACAGTAAAAGATACGAAAACCCAGCACTTTTTAGCGTAGCACATGAATTTTGGACTGAAGGTAGATGGTTGCATACTGAAAGTAACCCCGATAAAATGTTGCCCCTCAACTCGCCCCAACCCCAAGAAATAGGGGTTGAACACTTAAAAATCGCCGTATCTCAATAATTAATAGCCCGATCGAAAAGTGTTTCGAACAAAAGTTGTTTGGAATAATTAAATACGTATAAAGTTATCCGACGTCCAATCCTCTATCTTTGAAAATAGCGGCACAAAAACACTACTCCGCTCGCATCAACCCCAAATTTTCGAATCGTTTTTGTGCCGCTATTTTCAAAGATAGGGGGTTGGACGTCGGATAACTTTATACGAATTTTATTATGCCAAACAACTTTTGTTCGAAACCTTTTTCGATCGGGCTATTAATTATCGAGATACGGCGATTTTTAAGTTTTCAACCCCCATTTCGTAGGATTGGGGCGAGTTGAGGGGCAACATTTTATTGGGGGTTACTTTCAGTATGCAACTATTCAACTTCAGTCAAAAATTCATATTCTACGGTAAAAAGTGCTGGGTTTTCGGCTCTTTTACCAGTCTAGTGGTCGGAGATACGTCCTTTCCGGAGAACGCGCGATCATTAGTGATTTGGGGGGGGGGGGGGCACAAAGTCGACATGTGTCGTGTTGCCATAGGTTGAGAGCTCCTGTAGTGCGCGCGCGCGCGCCCAGCTGAGAGCTCTTCTTCTCGTGGGGAGTCGGTGAGGAGCGCGTGAAGAGGTGGCAACAGCGCTCGGCGAGCGCGCCGAGAGCGCTTCTCCCGCTGCTGTTGCTGCTGCTCGTGCTAGTTCATGTTCGTACACGCAGCGTGGATTCACGATTGTGTGCAGCGGCGAAGGGACGAGGGAGACATAGGGGCGAGAGAGAGAGAGGGAAGAGAGAGAGAGAGAGAGAGAGAGAGAGAGAGAGAGAGAGAGAGAGAGAGAGGGTAAGCAGCCCAAGGCATAGTGAATTGCTGCTGCTGCAACAGCAGCGAAGGAACACCACGCGCGCATTCACTCTGTGTGAGCGAGCATCACACGAACGGTGCACCGCAATCCACGCACACCCTGGCGCTTCCACCAACTCTCACTCTCTCTTTTTCTATCTCTCGTTGCCTCCCCCGTCTCCATCTCGCACACGTCTTGTTTCCGTCCTCTCGTTGTCCTGTCGAGCACACCAGCCGCGCGGGAGCAGTAGGATAGAAAGAGAAACAGAGGTCTGCACATCGCGTTAGACCCCTCTCTTCCCAATAAGCTCCACGCTTTTGAGGGATGTTCACGGCTATGAGACGTTTTTCTTCCCAGCGCCCTTACCACTCCTTGACGCTCGAAAAGTTTACGCGTGCCTCCCCTGTATGTGTATATATATATATATATATATATATATATATATATATATATATATATATATATATATATTAGAAAAAACTAGAACATATTTTTTTTCTATAATTGAAACCCGATGATAAAAAAAAGCTCGATCAATATTAATGAGGTTAAAGTTCGCATAGTTGGAATGTAATGAAAATAATTTTTATTTGACTTTCCCATATTTCTTCTGGCCGATTCAAGTTTTGAAAATCATTGAAACATTATTTAGAATCGTTATTTCGAAATCTACAATCCACTAAAATTAATAAATGAATAATATAAGAAATAAAAATTAATAATTATATTTTAATACTTATATTATTAATTATTATAATACTTATATTATTAATTAATAATAATATAGGAAATAAAAATATGAATGGGAATATTTACGTTTCATTCCAAAGATGCAAACTCCAGCCCAATCAATATTATCTATTTTTTTTTTAAACTCGTTTTTTTTTTTTTTAGATCAACCGGGTGGCTAAAATCAAGTACACCGTTGAGCCCCTCACGTTCAAAGGTCCTTTACGAGATTCTTCATAACTTCTTCGAATGTTAATATTTTTAAATTATATTTGATACACAACTTTGTTAATCCACGTACAAATAAATGTCCAACCGATTTTTCAATCATCTTATTTATTCCGTAAAAATTAATTTCTTTTAACTACCCCGATTTTTGGGCCGTCGCATTAGCCTGACCCCTTATTACCATTTATTATCATTGTAATGACATAATATTTTTTCTCTTTAATTTCCCAAATTTTCTCAGGCAGATTTAAACTATGAAAATCACGCGAACATTTTTTTTGGCCCTTATTTAGCGATCTACAACCTATAATAATAAGAATGAAAAATAATAATGATAATGAGTTGAATGAGTTGTAATTTATTATAATGAAATTATGCAATTTCCGAAACGTCGACAACCACAGCGGTAGAAAATTAGAGGATTTGTCTCGACGGTCAATTGTACGCGAGAACAATCGTTAGGTATATATGCGACTTATTTGTCCCCTTGTTATATGCTCCATCGGCAGATACGTCGAATATAGCGTTGATGGCGCTACATCTCGGATAGGGGCTCGAGGGTAAATCATCCGAAATCTTATAAGGAACGATTACGGGGGAAAATGATTCATCGTTGATGAAAATGTGAACGTGTACGCATCGTTCGAACGATTTTCAATCAATCAAACAGTCACGTTGGGCAAGCTGATCCTTCGATAAGAGATCGTGAATATTGGATAATGTGAACGTGTAATAATTTCTTTATAGTGTTGGTGGAAAATATAGTCCAGTAAAAGACACAAAAACCCAGCACTTTTAGCGTAGAATTAGAGTTTTTGAACGAAGGTAAATGGTTACATACTGAAAGTAACCCTAATTAAATGTTGCCCCCAACTCGCCCCAACCCTAAGAAATAGGGGTTGAAAACTTAAAAATCGCCGTATCTCGATACTTAATGGACCGATCCGAAAATGTTTCAAACAAAAGTTGTTCGGAATAATAAAATACGTATAAAATTATCTGACGTCCAACCCCCTGTCTTTGACACCAGCGGCACAAAAACGATTAGGAAATTCGGGGTTTCAAAGATAGGCGATTGGACGTCAGATTACTTTACACGTATTTTATTATCCCAAACAACTTTTGTTTGAAACATTTTTTCATCGGGCTATTAATTATCGAGATACGGCAATTTATAAGTTTTCAACCCCTATTTTTTAGGGTTGGAACGAGTTGAGGGTCAAAATTTCATTGGGGTTACTTTCTGTACTGGAATATTTGGTGTTCTACTGGAATATTTGGGATAGTGTTGAAGTTTACATCGTTGGGATGCAAATAAATTTCTATTTTATATTTTCATTTCCTTACTTTTATTATCATAAAAAATCCTTTTTGCAGATTTATATTGTAAATCTCGGAATAAGTATCCTAAAAAATAATTGAGAGATTTTCGTAGGCAAATTCTGCCAAAAGAAATTAAATATCAATTTCCTTTGATTTCCAGCGATGCAAGCTTCAATCGCGTTATTTGGGCTGGTTATACGACCGGTAAGAATCGCAGTCTGCAAAAACAACGACGATTCTTCGCAAGAGGGTAAATCCACCTTATCTCAAGAGTGTGATAATGTCGTTTTCTTCACGCAACGTTTTTGCAAAAAAAATAACAATGCAGTCTTGAATAATGGAAAAATAATGTATTGTTTATTTGGTAGGTGAGTCTAGTTTTTTTTCTTCTTTTCTCGTTTCTAGTGTACTATAAGAAGTTGTTCTTCTAGCGTAGTTCGTGGACAATACCGATCCCCAAAGTGTTCCTGCAGCGGAAAGAACCCTACTCCGCAGTGCGTGCGTCATCCAACCGGAATTTAACACGCGTGGTCCTCGACGCCGAGAGAGAGAGAGAGAGAGAGAAAGAGAGAAAAAATGCGTTCAGATCGTTTGCTCGTCTCGACGTCGGAGTAAAAGAGTATGAGCGATAGAGAGCAAGAAAGAAAGCGAGAGAGAGAGAGAGAGAGAGAGAGAGAGAGAGAGAGAGAGAGAGGGGGGGGGGAGAAAGTGAGACAGAAAGACAGAAAGACAACCACGCATATAACTCCGACTTGAATAACAACAAAAGCGTTATCGGTCACTTACCGATATCCACATTGCTGACTGATGCAAAACATCGAAAGGATGTCTTCCAAAAAGTTTTTAAGCGCCTTTCTCCCTAATCGCTCGAACAATGTGCCGAGACGAATTGTACGATAGCGACCTGACCTCGCTGAATCCCGAGCAGAGACGTAACAAGACTTTTGAGGAATCTTTGAAACGGAGAGGAAACGGGAGAGGGCATTAAGGCCGGAGCCTGAATTAGAAGGTCCGAAAATCGTTTTTTTTTTTATTGCTCAAATCGATAGATAATCTATCCAAGAATATATTTATAAAGTTACAGAGGCCAATTGTCAATATTTTCAAAGATACAAGGCTAAAAGCGGAGAAGCGATTGATATTTGATATTGATATTTCCTCCTATTGGAAACTTTGAAGCGCGTTTTCTCCAGTTTTCATTTTCACGACTTTTCCAAATTTTATTTTATTCAGTGTAAAAATCTCTTCTAAGTGAATTTGAAGAGTATTTTTAAATAATTTTTGCAGCACGTCAAAGGGTTTTTTTAACACATTTTTTTTTCAATCCTGAGAAAAGTTATAAATTCACGATTTTTTCAGCTTTCTCTTAATTCACCCAAAAGAAAACAATATGACAATTGAAAATTTTATTGGTTTTTTAGTTTCAGTCGAGAATTACGAGCTGCATCTTTCCCGCCGATTGGAGACTGCAGTGGCAAGACGCGCATGGAATAGGCTGATAAATCTGCAGTCATTTATTGTTTCATGTTGAATTTTTTTTTTACATTTCAAATCTACATGAAAACATACCTCAATGTTTACTGGGCTCACTTGTTTCTTTCACTTCTGAAAAAAAATTCCGAAAAATCGCTTTGTTGGTTCTTCTATTCGGGCTGCCGCCTTAAGAAGGCAAGCGAGAAAACTATGAATTGTTTACTTTTATTTCAGGAGGTAAGAATCGATGGCGTTTCAGTTGGCAACGTTAAAATGCAATGATTTTATTTTTTTGCCTTACTCATTGTTATAAATATTCCAATTTTTTTTGTAGATTAAGGGGGCAGATACCTTGAGACGGAGAAAAATTTGCCGGTTCTCGTGATTTTTTTAAGAAAATATTCGTTCACCATTTTTGAGACGTAGAGTATGTTTTACTACTACTTTTGGCTGTTACATGGTATTTTTGATCAACCGATTCTGAAATTGAGTAAAAATCTTTCTAACCTTATTGTTTCAAACATGACCCTAAATGTTCTTGAAAAAAAAATAAAGTACTGTTTTATTGCAAAATGGAGCCATTTTTTTCGCAAGCAAACAAAAGGAACAAAAAAAGTTGCTTTTTTTCCAGATTAATCCCGCCGACGCTACGTGTCACGCCGTCTGACAACATCCGCGGCAACCCGTTTAAAAAACGTGCCATACCGCCGCCATTTTTAAAGATTAAAACAAGAAAAATACCACGTAACAGGCAAAAGTAGCAATAAAACACACTCTATGTCTCAAAAATGGCAAACAAATCATTCCTCGAAAAAAAATCATGAAAATCAGCAATTTTTTCTCGCCTAAAGGGGTGGGGAGGGGTTTGCACTTTTGAAAAATCGATTTTTTTGTCTTTTCTTATAGTTAAACATTTCAAGAATATAATCCCAAAATTTCAAGTCAATCAGAGCAAAACTCTCGAAGTTATTGACTATTTTGTCCCGCTCCTCTAACACTGTAGCTCCGACTTCTCTAAACTTCAAAGGCGTTTTTCTCGAAACCACTTTTTCAAAGTCCGTGCTCACTGCCATTTGAAAACTACATGACCGATTTATTTCAAACTTGGTACACACTTTCTACATATAAAATACCTACCCCCAACGGTTAGTTTGAGATTTTTTTTACATTGAGGGGGTTTTCCACCCCCAAAATGGCCGAATTTTTCGTGAAAAATAGCACTTTTCACTTTACATGACCACCAAAAATTTAGAAATTAAAAAAGAAATGATCAAAGACCGTTGGGGGGAGGATTTGATGATACTTTGACTAAATTTTAATGGTACTTGACTTCAGATAATTTTTAGCTGGGATACAGTGAACACCGTAAATCGTGTTTTTCCACAGGCGTTCTTGGAAAAGCTTTGTCACCGGCTTGTTTGTGGATATTTTCGCGTACAAATTTCACGAAATGTTCTTGAAATGACACTTAACAATGTACAAAAGGTTTCAACAAACTTACTCTATCCATATAGATGAAAAAAAATCGCAAAAAATTGTTTTTTTTTTTCACGCTGAAATCCCTACCCTTCCCTAAAGGTCGAGGAAAATAATCTCCTAGAGAAGTTATAGAATCTCCCTCCTCAAGGTCTAAGGCTAAGGATAACGATACGAAAAAACGTCTGAATAATTTTCGTAGTCTAAATCTCCCTAAAATGTGAGCGATAAATAAAGAGTAAATTCCGTTGCATTCCCGCAGACTTCAGCATCATAACAATGTGACGTTGAAGTTTGCATCGTTGGAACGCAACGATGTTCCGCATTTTTAAATCATTTTTTCCTCGTTTTCTTTCCTATCCTTTTTTTGCCATTTTATGTTATCGAGTGATTACGGTGAGCTCAATATGAAAGAAAAACTGAGCTATTCAAAGAGAAAGAAGAATTGTCGTTGCATTCGAGTGTTCCAAACTTCACCATTGTAAAGCGGTAGTTCGCACACTATCGCTCAGGGGCTTAGGTCCCTTTTAGAGATAAACTTCACTTTTATATACACATGAAGGCGATATAGGTGTATAATAATATAGAGAAGGGAGGGTAGCCAGACACTTGGCGGCAGGGGGAAGCAAAGGGATGTAGATCGTCTCCCCCCACCCCGCTGCTCTTCAGGCGCGCGAGTCGCGGACGATGCGTTCGTGGAACGGTGTAATTTTCGTTCCCGACCTCGGGCTGACCGGATACACCATCGTAGGCGACCTGACACACACACACAGATGGAGAGGGGGGAGGGAGAAAGAAGTCTATACGAGGAGCGGCGAGCTCTAATACACTCATCGACTCGAGAATATCCCATTTTAGTAATATCACATATGGGACATTCTACATCGATTCAGGCTCCTTGCAAACTCTCCGAGCCCCCTAGCCATTTCCGGTTCATCTTTTGCCCTTCCTCCTTTTCATCCCAACGAGTGGAAGAAAGTCGATGGGGTTTAAGTTTCCATCGTTGGTATGCAACGAAAAATCTTCTTTATTTTTTATTTCTTTTTTTTCCCTATCTAAACCCTTTTCACCAATTTGGGGTTATCGAACTCTAATAACCATCTTTATAAACGTAGCAGTGATATTTGTGGCCTAAGGGGCAGTCCATATATTACATCGACTTTTGCTGATTTTTAGCCCCTCCCCCTGAAATCATCCAATCCTATCGTCATAGTCTAATTATCGTTACCGTCATCCAACAACCAGACCCCCCCTATTTTAAAACGACCTAATTTATGGACCGCCCCTAAGTGGGCCAACAAAATGGGGCAATACAGAAAAAAAAACTATTTTCGTTGCACCCCAACGATACCACGAAAGTCGAACAGTTTTCTACCCCCGCGGTTGAAACTTTGGTGCGGAAAAGAAAAGTCACCTAATCCATTGTAATGTCGTGAGAACGACAGAGTCGATGAAGAACGCCCCGTATACGCGTGTATCCCGCTACAAAGGGGAATACAAGCGCGAAGAACGAGGAGGACACCGAGACGGAGGACGAAGGAAAAAGGAACAACAAAAAAATGAGATTCTGGCCTTGAATCGTCCTCGCACACACCATTTCGAGAATTCACGATTTTTCGACGAATCGTCGAAAGTTTCGAGACTTCGAGGGAGTCCGAGAACGCGTCGATATCCGCTCGATACGATCGAGAGGATTGCGCGAGAAGAGAAAATCCCGCGAGGCTACAATTATCAATAGCCCAGGTAGGAATTGACGATGAAAAAAGGGCTCGCCAAGCTCTGAAACAAGGCTCACATTTTTTAATTCAGGCTGAGCACCAGCCCCTGAATGATAACGCGGTTTCAGGCTGTTGCACACAGGCTTGACCAAAGGCTGGTAGAAAAGCCTGTACTAAGCCTGAAACGACGAAACAACAAGGTTCAAAACGAGCCTTAATGAAGCCTTCACGAGCATTCATGACCAGGCTTATCCCAAACTCTTCTCGAGGCTATATGAGGCCTGTTTTTAGTTTTCTATATTCTACATTGGGGTAAATTTAATAAATTTGTAAAGAATTCATTTTATTTATTATATATATTTATTATTCATTATATTATTTGTTATAAAATATATATAAAATATTTTAAACACAATACTTTATTTTATTTATCGTTTATGGGACACGTAATACACAGAGTGTACGCAAACCCCAGAGAGTGAGTATACACGAAATGTGTATGTGACGAGAAAAAAACTTTTTTGTGCACCTCATAAATATCGATAAGAGAATATGTTTAAATGTTCTGAGCTGCCTCCTTCGCTTTCGTTTTTCGTGCCTTCGCACCCGACAAATTTATTGCTAATTTTTTTTTTCATCAAAGTACAGAAAAAATATTATTTAAAATTTATTTTATTTTATCACAACCTGAAACAAGCCTGCATCCAGCCTTGATTTTTTAGCCTTAAAATTCACTGGCTGAATAAAGATTGAAATAACCCTGAGTTTAGGCTAAGCAGCCAGTCTTGGTTCCAGGCTGCTCCAAACGATGCAATGAAACCTGGCCCCGGTCTGTCTCACTCAGGCTCGGTGAAACAAGGCTCGCACAAGTTTGTTTCCATCGTCAGCCTTTTGATTCCCTATCTGGGACGTAGTGCGAAAAGGTGTTGAAACGTGACGGCTCTTCATTTCCGTCCTGTCTCCTCGTCGACACCCCCCCCCCCCTCCGCCTCTGTACGCCCGATATCGAGGTTCGTTTACTCTCGCGGTTAGAGATCGCGGACGGATCATCGAAGAATTTCTGCCGTGACGAGGATACGCGGCGGCAACTGCGAACAACGGAATGCGAGAGAACGCCATTGTGTACGACGAATGGAATTCACTCGGGCTTGACCACCCAGAAAGCGAGAGGACGGACGTGCCAAGCGCGCCGGCTGTTGCACCGACGCTCTTCACGACGTCGTCGTCGCGTCCTAAGGACCTCGATGTAAAATCGCTAAATACCACCATCCACTTTCCACCGGCTGATCACCTCGCCGAGGATCTCATACGACACGACGATGAAGCTTTCATCGTCCGGATGCAAAGAAAATGATTTTTTTTTCACCCAATTTCCGTCGGCAAATTTGAGCTACAAAGATCACGCAAACGTTTTTTTTTCGATTCTCATTTAGCGATCGAAAACAAATTCGCAACATGTGATTTTTTATAATAATGATAATAAGAATTTGGAAAGAATTTGGAAAGAATTATACGACTCGCTTTTCAATTGTGATGCGTGCCTCCACTTCCACCAATGGGGGTCATTACTGTTACAGGGTGGACCATTTAACCTTTTAAGGACGGGAGTGGTCGATATATCGATCAGCCAGAGGGCACATAATATTCAGGCAAGGGGACTCACGAGAATCAAGCACCCCAAAGGTATCACATTTTCGCCACATCCACGCTGTTGATCCTGGGTCACGCCAAGAGCGAAAGTTGGAGTATTTTTGAAAATAATGGACGAGTTTTCTGCAGTCTTCTTGTGACATACTTTGGGCAGTATGTTTACTGGCGAAGCTTGTTCTATAATAACTGGCGTCCTTGAAATATTCTTCAGAATGACATTTACAACATATATGCCTATTTTATTGCACTCCGTGCATCCACAATGTGAGGGTACAAATTTTGAGGCCAAACTAGCAGAGAAAAAAAATTTGACCTTGAAATGGCGATTTTCAAGGTCAAGGATGCCACCAGGATTTTTTTCATTATTTTGCCCGTATTCAGCGCATCAAATTACATAGGAAAACGCTGTCAAACTATTTAAAATACATTTTCAGAATTGGACTTTTCGTTGCGGACGGGGCTGGTCGATATATCGACCAGCAGTTAGGCTTGGGACTCGAATTGAGAAATTCGTTGATTTCATTGATATCTTTCATGTAAAAAAACGTCGATTTTAATGGAAATTTCTCCGTCCTTAAAAGGTTAACGTGACCACCCCGAATATCTCCGTTGCCTTTATTGAGGAAAAAAATGTCACGAGGGAATTCGATTGATATCGAAGGGCTGATACAGTGGTGAAAAATTCATTTTTGTCAAGATCATAGTTTTTGCGTTTTCAAGGTCATCAATGGTTTTTCAAATGGAAACATGTTTTTTTAATTTTTTATAAGAGGGTCTTCTCACTTTAAACGCTAAAAAAGGCTATTTTAATGATTTTTTTACAGGTTTATATCATAGATATTGATATAAAAGTTGTTACACTTAATAAATACACTTTCGAAATAGGTTTTTAAAAAATGTATGTATTTATGTAACCCAAACAAACTTTAAACGCTTAAAATGTTAATGTATTTCGAAAGTCTATTTATTAAGTGTAACAACTTGTATATCAATATCTATAATATAAACCTATCAAGACAATTCATAAAAATAGCCTTTTTTAGCGTCTAAAGTGAGAAGACCCCTTAAAGACGTTGTAGCTGATATTCAGACGAAACCAACGACCTATGATATCGTGACCTTAAAATGATTTTTCAAGTTATTGACAATAAGAATATCCGAATAATGTAACTGAATTTTTTGTGGTAAAAATTTATCGTAAAGAAGGTTCGAAGTGATGGCCATTAACCTCGAAACATTTTTCAAGACGTCTGATGCATGATATCTTGACCTTCGAATAATTTCTGGTGTGATAGGGGCGCAGGGTCTTGTCATTCGCTCTCGCATGTTCGCCGACGTCGTCGGAACATCATGGTAAACACGATCCTTTATAGCTCCCCATAGGAAGAAGTCAAGTGGCGTTAAGGGAGACTTTGTCCTTGAAATGCAGCGGGAGATGTTAGCGGCTCAACATGAGCAGCTAGAAGAAGAGGAGGGATGCCTCTATGGACCAGGTCTTGCCGATTAGCGGTAATTATAAACACATTTGTGTAAACACATTACAAAACTTTAAACGCGTTTTTCTCGAAAACACGTTTTTAAAAATGGCTGACATTCTCCTGACCGCTGTAATTAACATATCGACCTGAAATTTGGAGAGCACACTCCGAAAATATGTCTTCACGGAATGACGGATCGTTTTTTCGATAGATACATTTTTGCATTTATTATTTATTTTTTTATGCGAAAAAAAACGCGAAAATTCGATTTTCTTTTAAATTGCCGCCATTTTCCGAAATTTGTACTAAACGAAAAACCCATCCGTCATTCCATGACCAAAGGGTCACAGATTGATAATATGCTTTGAATTTGTGTTTCAGATCAACAAAGAGGGGGCAGTGATGTCAGCCGTTTACCTCCCGCGATTTGAGGACCTGTTTTCGCGGAGCTGCAACGGCCGCCATTTTGGCTTTTTTTTTCAAAAAAATATTTTTTAACCTTCTGTATATCATGAATAAAAGCAAGAAAAAAACCGCACTCAAAAAGCTTTACTCGTTTCCTTTAAAAAAAATAAAATGTAAACACCTGAAATATGGCACTCCAAGGACAAAGTCTCCCTTAAATCCCGCGAACGAACAGGCCAAGGGATTACTGCACCTCTCCCAATCCAGCGTCCGGGAAATTGTCGGTTTAACACTTCGCGAGCTGTAACTGCCCAATGAACTGGACAGCCATCATGTTGATACCACATTTGGTATCAAGGTCAAGAGAATCATTCATCCGACGTCTTCAAAAATGTGTCGAGGTTAATGCCCATCACTTTGAAAATTTGTTACAATGAATTTTCTGCACAAAACATTCAATGACATTATTCGGATATTCTTATTGTCAATGCCATCACAATTTCCCGTATTTACACGTGTATTTTGGTGAAAAATCATTTCAAGGTCATAATATCATAGGGCGTTGGATTTGTCTGATTATCAGCTACAACGTCTTAATTTAACGAAACATGTTCCCATTTGAAAAGCCATTGATGACCTTGAGAACGCAAAAACTATGACCTTGACAAAAATGAAATTTTCACCACTGGGTCAGCCCTTCGAAATCAATCAAATTACCTCCTGACATTATTTTCGTCAGTTTAAAGGCAACGGAGACATTTGGGATGGTCACGTTAAATCGTCCACCCTGGATACTACAGTACCATATATACTATATACTGTATTTGTAAATATCATCTTCAAAACAGGCCGAAGATTTTCGCGATGACATCTGGTGAATTTGAGCGTTTTCGAGTACGAGAAAGCGATTTGGATGGAAGTCGAATAACCAGATTCGTATCTACGAATTGATAATCTCCCGATAATAAAATAAATTTGCGCTGAAGGTCTGTGGTCGATGACCCATTGACAATCAAAATCCCAATCAGGATCGTACAGGTGAGTTAAATAGATTGAGTTTTTTTCTCTTCCTCAATGTAAATTTTATACGCACGATATTTATTGCCGATAAAGCACGTTTACTACAATGGAATAAAATTTGTCTGTGACTCGTCTCGCATTATTGATAACTTCGACTTGGTATTACGATTCTTGGGCATTGCGTGGCAAAAGGTGGAAGATATATGACACTACGAAGAAAAAAAAATTACGTTAAAATTTGCATCGTTGGAACGCAACAAAAATTAATTATTTTTTATTCCTTTATTTTTTTAGGCTGATCTAGGCTGTGAAAATGCTCAAACGTTTATACGTATTCCTATTGGAAATTTATGATCTCAGTATGAAAAAAAGTCTTTGGATAATGATTAAAAAAAAGAAGAAATAAAAATATGATTGCATTCCAACGATGCAAACTTCAACGTCGTAAGAAGATATAGCTCGAAAAATAAACGAGCAAGCAATTATAAGAGACGATATTAAAATTTGCATCGTAGGAACACAACGAAAGTATTTTTTTATAATGGCCAGTTTTCTATGGCAGAAGACTATGACAAACTTTTTTTAACAGATTCTCATTGGAGACCTCCAACATAAATTGGTAATACTTAAGATAAGTGACTTTTCCGAAAAATGAGCCTAACGACTTTTTGTTGCCATTTTCTCATTCATTGGGTTATAAATTATGATATTCAGTCCGGGGAAGCTGACATTTTTCATAAACAAATTTTGTACGAGCAAAAAATCATGAAAAATAATTTCGAATTTTTCAAAAACTCCGGTATTAAAACCCAAATGTGGGGGAATTTAGAATGAAGCCTTCCTAAATATAAACAAACCCAACCCCCTCACGCCGGAGGAGGTTGGGTGCGTTTGTATTCAGCAAGGCTTCTTTTCTAATCCCCCACCCTCTACCCCCAATATAGACGGCGAAATGTTCAAAAATGATCTATTTTATCACGCGTTTCCGCGAACTTCAAAACCCCATAACTTTACAAGGGGGGAGGGGTGAATTTTAGCTTCCCCCGACTGAATATCGT
>OY723394.1:17529967-17769883 GCA_963210295.1 Ophion ellenae
AAAAAAGTGACCTCCCGGATCACTCTCAAAAAGCACGAGAGTGGCTCCGTAGGTATGACGTTGAAGTTTTCATCGTTGGCATGCAATAAAAACTCGTTATTTTTAATCGCTCAATTTTTGATAGCCTATTTAAGCGTTGGAAATCACTCAGAGGGTTTCACTTTTTCTTATTAGCGATTTGTGACCTCAAATCGCGAAAACACCGGCTATGGACAATGACAAAGATAAAAAAATGAGAAGTAAAAGAAAAAAAAAGGTTGCATTCCAACGATTTAGGCTCCACAGTCATCCTTGGGTTCCGGCAACCACGCATGATATTCCCGCCAAAATGGAATAGAGCTTTGACTGACACAGGATGCGCAGTCGCTTTATTCGGTCCTCGTTCGAAGCCACGATGCGTCGCCGGAAAGAGGCATTTTCCATGCCAACGTTGGATACGCTTTTTCGAATGAGAAAATTGACAAGCGTTTATTGAAATATTATATTTTTTTGCAGTGTTTCTTCGCATAGCGTTGTCGAGCTTCAATAATTCGAGGGGTTTTAGTTTCAGCCGTCACTTGGCGTTTCGGTACTTTCGGCTCCGTGGAGATGGGATTGAAGTTTGCATCGTTGGAACGCAACGAACGTTCTTTTCAGTTTCTGTATTTTCATTATTATCCAAATTCGAAACATGCAAATTTGTTCGAGATCGCTGAATAAAAGTGCTAAAAAGGATTTGCTTGATTTTCGTAGCGCAATTCTGCCAAAGGAAAATGTGGAAAATGAAAAAAGAAATTATATCCTTTGTGTTTTAGCGATGCAAACTTTAACGTCATCCTTGGAGATCCTGAAAGAGTGTCGCCAGGAGGCCATCTTTCCTGGAGGACAGATGTGTTTGCACGAGGGTGTGGGAAAATTGTGGAAAAGCTGTGGGGATAGAGGTAGGTATAGGGTGGATTTGACTGAAAGCTCTGGGGACTTTGGTTGTAATTCGCAAGGTAATTGGAAACGGAAAGGATCAGGGATAGTTGATGTATTTATTTTTTGGGGTAACGAGAATTTTATATGGACAGACTGGTGTTACACATGATATTGATGTTTGTCGTTGGAACGCGATTAAGGGAGACTTTGTCCTTGAAAACGGCGGGAGATGTTAGCGGCTCAACATGAGCAGCTAGAAGAAGAGGAGGGATGCCTCTATGGACCAGGCATTGCCGATTAGCGGTAATTATAAACACATTTGTGTAAACACATTGCAAAACTTTAAACGCGTTTTTCTCGAAAACACGTTTTTAAAAATGGCTGACATTCTCCTGACCACTGTAATTAACATATCGACCTGAAATTTGGAGAGCATACTCAGAAAATATGTCTTCACGGAATGACGGATCGTTTTTTCGATAGATACATTTTTGCATTTATTATTTATCTTTTCCAGCGAAAAAAACGCGAAAATTCGATTTTTTTTTTAATTGCCGCCATTTTCCGAAATTTGTACTAAACGAAAAACCCATCCGTCATTCCATGACCAAAGGGTCACAGATTGATAATATGCTTTGAATTTGTGTTTCAGATCAACAAAGAGGGGGCAGTGATGTCAGCCGTTTACCGCCCGCGATTTGAGGACCTGTTTTCGCGGAGCTGCAACGGCCGCCATTTTGGTTTTTTTTTTCAAAAAAAAATTTTTTTGAACGTTCTGTATATCATGAATAAAAGCAAGAAAAACCGCACTCAAAAAGCTTTACTCGTTTCCTTTAAAAAAAATAAAATGTAAGCACCTGAAATATGGCACTCCAAGGACAAAGTCTCCGTTAAAAGCATTTTTTTCCATTGGCTAATTTTCTTTGGCGGAACAAAGTTACGGCAAACTCTTTACAATATTCTCATTAGAGACATACAACCTAATCTGTCGAGAATGATTTTAGATTAGGATAAAAATTGTGAAATAAAAGAAAAGAAAAAAAATCCCTTTCAAAACCAGCGTTACCCGGATTTTGTATGGACAGTTTAAGAACAAAGAATCGGAGCTACGATTAAGGAATAGTGTATCTCAAGAAGTCTGCGTAAACTTGAAATTTGAAAAATTTGATTTTTATTGGATAGTTCTGTAGTCAGATGGCACCCTGCACCACAGTGAACCACCCCACTGCGATTCACCCTTCTTTCTTTTGCGTTTTTGTCGTAACTATGTTTTATGACACGGTGCAAGTCGTATCTCAAAATCTATTCGTTTGATTCACTTCGAATTGGGGTAGGGCATGGTTTGGAACATTTTATATCGCATGACCGGATGATGAGTTTGTTCATTTGTTAACGGGTTAGAAATTTAAAACGCAGTTAGAAATTTAAAAAAATCGATTTTTTTAATTGCATTTTCGGAATATACAAATATGTGAGTATATTCCCTGAAAATTTCAAATCGATCCAGCGAATAATCTCGGAAATACACACATATTTGTAAGGACGCTCGGAAGGGTACAAAGAACGACTGTTGAAACTTCAAACGCGTTTTTCTCAAAACGGTGTTTTCAAAGTCGGTGAGCACGATTTCTCAAAAACGGCTCAACCGATCGGTTTGCAATTTGAACACAACCTTGTCAGATATATTCTTCAGGTATTGATCGAAGGAATAAGATTTCCGATAATTATTTATACTTTTTTTCAACGATTTAACGAAAAAAATACAGTCGCACATCGAAATTGTTTCTTTCCGGAGCCACCATTTTGTCAAAAATTGACATTTCGACTATTCCTTCGATCAATACCTGGATTCATCTATCCCCTGAAAGAATCTTTTTGGTTTTTTCATTTTAGATAATCCAAACCGGAGATACTTTCCTCACCGCCGGACACTTTTTTTCGGGGACCTCCAGGAGACTTCCTACAGGTGCAATGTTAATGGATATTTTTGAAAATAAAAAATGCCAATCTAAAGCTAAAAGATGCCATTACACTGCCTAATACTTTTCGTTTTGCCCAAATAAAATCCCTTTCCAGAAAAAAATCGTGAAAAAACGTCCTTTTTGGCCTTGCAACTGCGTATACGCCTTAATAGCAAATCATTGAAGTTGCCTTTGAACTGAATCCATTGAGACTTTTGCTAACTATATTAATAAAACGTTTAGTAAATACATTACTATAATTACTGAACGTTTTACTTTTATTTTTTTTAGTAAACGTTTCATAAAGTTTTAAAACGTTTTTTAGTAACGTTTTATTAGTAAAACGTTTAGTAAATACATTAGTAATTATACTAATGTATTTACTAAACGTTTTCCTAATGTCTAGTTTTACTAATACGTACTACTAATCATCAGTAGTACGTATCAATTACATTAGTAAAACGTTTAGTAAATACATAATTTTCTATGACATTGAGGTTTGTATCGTTAGAATGCAACGTTTGTTTTCTTCATTTTTCATTTAATTATCTTTATCATTATTCACAGCAGTTTTTTTTCGCAATTTGAGCTCATTAATCTCTAAAAAAGAATGCATGACAACGTTTGAGTGAATTTCAAAGCCTAAATAGGCCAACAAAAAATGGAGCAATTAAAAATAATTAGTTTTCGTTGCATTCCAACGGTGCAAACTTCAACGTCATAAAGTTCTTCTCTTGGTTTGTCTCTACACGGGAAATGTATTGCCAATTACCTCTCATTTTATTATCTCAATTTATTTACCTCTCAATTTGCTCACTCAATTGATACTACAAACAGTCATCGAACAATTCAATTGCGCCGAACAAAAAGTTCGCTTCGCACGCAGGAATTCGTCACGAGAATGATATTTCCGGAGGAACGAAACATTTAAAATTGTACACTCGTCGTAGATCACGAGGGAATAAACACACTTCGTATCACAAAATCAAGTGCAGCATAAGTATTGAATTGTGTTATCATTATCGGATAACTAATGGGGTTAAAGTTTGCATCGTTGAAAGGCAACGAAAATTCTTTTCAATCCCTCATTTTCATTATTATCGAAAATTATAATCTGCAAATTTGTTGCAGATCGCTAAATAAGAATGCTAAAAAATGTTTGCGTGATGTTCACAGATCTAAATCTGCCAACGGAAATTTGGAAAATGGAAAAAAATCATTTTTATTGCATTCCAACGATGGAAACTTCAACGTCATGATAACTAAACGTTTTTCAATCTATGATCGAATGACTATTTGATATGGTTATCCATTGGTTAATGACAAACGATTTTGAAGTTGTCGACAGGGAGTTTGTTTGCGCAAATGTTTTTCATCATCCCCTTACGTTCAGTTATGTGGGCGACGGAGGTCTGACGTCATCGAGAAGTGGCATCGTGGGCTCGCGAGACCCACGCGCGATCGTTTGTGTTTCAGCATTGACGTAAATTCGAGGTCTAGCGCACGTTATATTTTCAACACGAGCGCATAGATGCAGTCACGTGCACCATATACCCAACTAGAGATTCGACGCGAAGTGGAGACATACATGCACATCCGCCCACGCATATTCGTACAGGTGTGGGGCAGAAAAAGCGCGGGAGGCGGGGGACGAGAGTCATAGCGACTGCGTAACGATCGACCCGCGCCCACCCCGGCACAACCCCGCGTATAGTTCACCCTCACGACCACGACAACTGGTTCTAATCCAAAAACGAGCTCGAAGCATCTCGCACCCGAACGACTGTGGAATCTTTAATCACGCGGTATCCCCGCCATTTTACGTCGACGCGACACACCCCCTCCTTCTATTTAATTATCCCGCGAATCCTCATCAACGAGTGCCGCTTGCGAGCAACTCTTTTCCCCACATCCCGGACAATTTCCGTATAGCCAGAAGAAACAAAAGTAAGCTCGAGCTTTCCCAATGCTCGCATTTTCGCTGACGTCTTTTCGTCTGGACGCTCCATCTCTTTGGGGAGTCACGTTCTTATTCTCAATCACAGTAGCCACGTCCCTAGATCCCTCGAATCTCAGTCCGTCAACAGTGGATTACGTTGACGTTTGCGTCGCTGGAATGGAACGGTAATTATTAGGTTGGCAAGAAAGTCTTTGCGTTTTATCACCAAAAATAAAATAAAAAAGCAGGCTTGAAACGAATTACTATTTTTATTCTATGTATCCACCAGCGGATTCTAAATAGAATCTCGGATTCTAAATAGAATCTAGGATTCTAAATAGAATCTCGGATTCTAAATAGAATCTCGGATTCTAAGTAGAATCTCGGATTCTAAGTAGAATCTCGGATTCTAAGTAGAATTTCGGATTCTAAGTAGAATCTCGGATTCTAAGTCGAATCTCGGATTCTAAGGAGAATCTCGGATTCTAAGTAGAATCTCGGATTCTAAGTAGAATTTCGGATTTTAAGTAGAATCTCGGATTCTAAGTGGGACCTCGGATTCTAAGTGGAATCTCGGATTCTAAGTGGAATCTCGGATTCTAAGTGGAATCTTGGATTCTAAGTGGAATCTCGGATTCTAAGTAGAATCTCGGATTCTAAGTAGAATCTCGGATTCTAAGTAGAATCTCGGATTCTAAGTAGAATCTCGGATTCTAAGTAGAATCGCGGATTCTAAGTAGAATCTCGGATTCTAAGTAGAATCTCGGATTCTAAGTAGAATCTCGGATTCTAAGTAGAATCTCGGATTCTAAGTAGAATCTCGGATTCTAAGTAGAATCTCGGATTCTAAGTAGAATCTCGGATTCTAAGTAGAATCTCGGATTCTAAGTAGAATCTCGGATTCTAAGTAGAATCTCGGATTCTAAGTAGAATCTCGGATTCTAAGTAGAATCTCGGATTCTAAGTAGAATCTCGGATTCTAAGTAGAATCTCGGATTCTAAGTAGAATCTCGGATTCTAAGTAGAATCTCGTATTCTAAGTAGAATCTCGGATTCTAAGTAGAATCTCGGATTCTAAGTAGAATCTCGGATTCTAAGTAGAATCTCGGATTCTAAGTATCATTTCGGATTCTAAGTAGAATTTCGGATTTCAAGTAGAATCTCGGATTCTAAGTGGAACCTCGGATTCTAAGTGGAACCTCGGATTCTAAGTGGAACCTCGGATTCTAAGTGGAATCTCGGATTCTAAGTGGAATCTTGGATTCTAAGTGGAATCTCGGGTTCTGAGTGGAATCTCGGATTCTAAGTAGAATCTCGGATTCTAAGTAGAATTTCGGATTTTAAGTAGAATCTCGGATTCTAAGTGGAATCTCGGATTCTAGGTAGAATCTCGGATTCTAAGCAGAATCTCGGATTTTAAGTAGAATCTCGGATTCTAAGTGGAACCTCGGATTCTAAGTGGAATCTCGGATTCTAAGTAGAATCTCAGATTCTAAGTGGAATCTCGGATTCTAAGTGGAACCTCAGATTCTAAGTGGAATCTCGGATTCTAAGTAAAATCTTGGATTCTAAGTAAAATTTCGGATTCTAACAAGAATCTCGGAAACTAAATAGAATCTTGAAACTAAGTAGAATCTCGGATTGTAAATAGAATCTTGGATTTCAAATAGAATCTCGGATTCTAAATAGAATTTCGGATTCCAAATAGAATCTCGGATTCTAAATAGAGTCCGATGATGGATACATAGAATAAAACTAATAATTCGTTTCAAGATTGCTTTTTCATTTTATTTTTGGTAATCAAACGCAAAGACTTCCTTGCAAGCCCAATAATTTTTTGTTTATTGCCGAAATATTTTTTCCGCCGATCCTGGTTGTGAAAATCACTCTTACTTTTCTACGTATCCTGATTAGAGATTCAGGATCTCGAGTAGCAAAAACATTTTTGGAAGATAATAAAAATGAAGAATTTGAAAATAAAATCATTGCGCTCCAACGATGCGAATTTCGATGCGATAAAAATGGAGGTCGAGACTTTGACAACAGTGGGATAGTTCGGGTCCCAAGATCTCGGTCGGGGAATTCGAGGACGTTTTTCGAAATCTATCTGAGCAGGCTTGAAGTCGAATATATTCGTTTGAAAAAAATGTGTAAAATTGAACCGTCTATTCACAATGTTGAAATTTGCAACGTTGGAATGCAACGGAAGTCAATTCCTTCTAGTTGCTCAAAAGTTTCTTTGGCCGATCTCGACTACAACAATCACTCAGACCTTTTGACGTATTCTTGTCAGAGACCTACGATCGTATTTTGCAAAAGAAAAAGCCTTTGGACAATGAGCAAAAATAAAGGAATAAAAAAATGACAAAAATAAATCGTTGCATTCCAACGATGCAACCTTCAACGTCAAGTTCATTCGTCGCCAATAAAAATCTGCGAAGGAACGTCCACCGACGCAATGCACTTTTTGTTTTTTCGCACTATTTCCAATGACTAAGAGCGAGATTAATGTAGTATTTTAAAAAACGTGAAGTCCGTTGTCGCAGTAAAAAAAAAGATCAATGTCGATCATTGCGTTCTGCCACGTGCATATATAGTACGACGGTCAAGTTTCCACCGTTGGAATGTAACGAATTTTATGAGGTTTCAATGATAATTGATATTTCTGTATTCCTTTAATTTCTTTCGGCAATTTTTGCCGACAAAAATTCCTCAACCATTTTTTAAGGAACTAATTTAGCGACCTACAATATAAATCTACGAAAAAAAAAGATCTACAATAATAAAAATGAGAGAAAACAACATTTAAAAAAAGAAATTTCGCTGCGTTCCAATGATGCAAACTCCAACACCATCGAATTTTGTCTTCATTTTTTATTCCTTTATTTTCATCCCTATGCAAAGCTTTTTTTGCGAAACAAAATCGTAAATCTCTAATAAGAATTCGTAAAAACGTTCGAGTAATTTTCACAGTCTAAGTCGGCCAGAAAAAATTGTAATCATTGAAAAGAATTACTTTCCATTGGACTCCAAGGGTACAAACTTCAACTTCAAACATGCTACGCGGGACAAAATATACACCTTGCAGTTTACTTCGCATTGTCCTTTGCGTACATCGTTTTGTGAAGTTCTAGATATATGGATACATGTATAGGAGCATATACACGCACGCACATACATGGGGTACAATAATCATGATATAGTCACACTCCTTCGAGCCGAGAAATCGGATACCTAAAGACCCGAACGGAAGGGTCGTCGTCCAGGTGTTGGATATAGCAAAATGGCCGCGCCACCTTGGGGCTGACGCAGTGTATTTTTTCCTTTCTCGTAAGGCGTAAACTTTTGGACTGAAAATCTTAACGAGTTTAACGCCGCTATATATATATATATATATATATATATATATATATATATATATATATATATATATATATATATATATATATATATATAGTGCACATTATTCAAATACAGTGTAGTGTGCCTACATACGCACCACATATATATATATACACACACACATACATACAGGGTGTACCCCTTATCTCTGCCACCCGAAATAACTCGGTAATGATCGACGTCACAAAAAAATGTTCCAGACTAAAGTTGTACGGTATGAAGGGGGCCATCAAATGCGACCAATTTTTTTTATTCCGTTGGTGGCTCTGACGCACAGTGAAGGTCACCTCCACTTTTTTAAATGGAATGGAGAATTTTTTTTCAACCATCTTTTGGAGCACCCCAAGCCGCATAAAAAGCATTAAGGGGTCAAAGTCGTTCAAGGTCATTCAAGGTCAGTGTCGATGACCCCCCAATGTTTTTTATGCAGCTTGAGGTGTTCCAAAAGATGGTTGAAAAAAAAATAGTACCATTCCATTTGGAAAAGTGGAGGTGACCTTCACTGTGCGTCAGCGCCTCCACCGAAATAAATTTGAAAATTGGTCGCGTTTGGTGGCCCCCTTCACACCGTACAACTTTTGTCCGTAACATTTTTTTGTGACGTCGATAATTACCGCGTTGCTTCGGGTGGCAGAGATGGGAGGGACACCCTGTATATATATGTGCAGAGGTACATACGAAAGATCGAGGTCTTAACGTGGGGAGGACGACCGGTCATTGTAACGGTTCAGGTATATTGCACTTAAACTACAGTGACAAGTACGTTGTAGTTGTAAAATGTGCCCGAGAATCGGCATGAGGTTGACGTTTGCATCGTTCGAACGCAATGAAAATTCATATTTCGGAATTCTCATGACCTGCAGTTGGAATGGAACGATGTTTTTCTTTATTTTTTTTGTTTCTCCATTTTTATCATTATCCAAAGACTTTTTTGCAAATTGAGTTTGTAAATTTTCAATAAGAATACGTAGAAACGTTTGAGCGATTTTCACAGCCTAAATGGGCCAAAAAATATTGAGTAATTAAAAAGAATACATTTTCGTTGTGTTCCAACGATGCAAACTTCAACGTCATAAATCCCTTCAATTTATTCTGGCATGTTTGTGTCTACAAAAATCTCACAATAACTTTTAAAGATACTTATTTAGCATGTCGTTGAAGTTTACATCGTTGGCATGCAATGAAACTTTTTTTAGTTTCCTCTCTTATCCATATATACCGTTATCGAAAAGCGTTCTCGTTAGATTCACATTGTACGTCCCTAATAGGAATCTTTGAATAAAGCTCGAAGTAACTTTGGTCTGCCGAAGAAAATTGGCAATTGAAAAAACAAAAATTGTTGTTGCATTCCAACGATGCAAACTTCAATGTCATTATTTAGCGATCTACTATATAAATCTACGAAAAAGAGATCGTGGATAATAATGAAAATAAGAAAACAAATGATTGAAAAACAACTTTCTTCACTTTCCAACGATGCAAACTTCAGCAGCCCGAATCGGCACAGAGTTGGAGAGACTCTCGCATATCGACTGCATATATGGCGACATGGACGACGATCCAGGGCGGCCCGAGCTTCTTGTTTAGAGTACGCATATATATGTATCGATCGCTGTAAAAAAACGAAGGTCGTAATGGTCCCAGCGTACGCAGTACCTAACTGCACGCTTTGCCTCTTCTGCACCCGAGCACATACGGACGTGCCGATTTTTTCGTTTCTCGCACTTTGGCCCACACGAGTCGATTTTTCGGGAAGTCGAAAAATTGCCGACGGTCAACGGCAATAACGCTCGCGTACGAATAGTCACGATGTTCGCAGGCGAATCCCGCTTTGCTATCGCCCATGATTGCCCAACAATATGTATAACGGCTATTTCCAAAGGGCCCAGAGAACAAAACAAAAAGTCTCTTTGTAGCTTAAACGATTTTTTTGCATCAAGGGGCTATATACCAGTGTGACACTTTGAAAAAATCAATTTTTTTTTGCCCTTTTTCGACAGTTTATATTTTCAAGAATATCCTCTAAAAATTTCAAGGCCGCATCTCTAATCATTTTATCTTGCAAAAATCGATAGTTAAATCTTTAAACGCGTTTTTCTCGAAATGAGATTTTTCAAATTTGCTGACATTGTAACTTAAAGAGCAATTATCCGATTGACTTGAAATTTGAACTGAGTACTCTTGAATATATTCACTCTACAATGACGTAGGATATTTTTCATTGGATGAAAATTGACGATTTGGCATTGAAAAAAAAACGACTATTTTATAGGCAAGAAAGCAGACTTTTTTTCATAACTACGCCATTTCGTTAGATTTTGATATTTTCCGAAAATCCTACGTCATTGTAAAGGAAATACCTTCCAGTTTAACGACATTTTTCCTTTCTCGGTTTCAGCTACTCAATCGGCCGGAATCGTGTCAGCAGTGGAGGAACTTTTTTTCGGCGCCTCCGAAGGCAGCGCATAAGTCGCTTGGATCTCAATATTTTTCTGTGAAAAAATTATGCGATATAGGTCAAATATGGCCAAATATATTCTTGATTTTCCAAAACATTTAATTGAGTACTTTTTTTTCAAAAAATTCCCGAAAATCACCCAAATTTTCAGCGTTCACGCTGGTATAGCCGCTTAATATTCAATCCGAGGCTTGCTCAATAACGAGTTTGAGATATTCGAACGAGTGGTGTGCGTGCGCGGGTAATCGTGAACAAAGAAAGGGTACATCCCGCGATTCGTATCGTTTGAACGTGACGTGAAAAGCATTCTCGGCCTGTCGGTCTCACTCGCTCTGCTGTCAGTGCCGCTACTGCTTTCTCTCTCTCTCTCTCTCTCCCTCTCTCTCTCTCTCTCTCTCTTTCTCTCGCATCCATGACTGTTTTGCATAGCCTCAAGATGCGGCGAAACAAGCTCGGTCGGTAACCAAACACAGCAATCAACTTTTTTCCTACGTTTTTTTAGTTTTGCCTCAGGGCCTAATTTTTTGGGATCTGAGAACATCATTTTTACGTTGAAATCAAACCTTTTGTTTGCCGAAGGGACAATGACCGGTGGACAATAGTTAGATCCGAATTCACGATGTTAAAGTTTGCATCGTTGAAACGCAACGAAAGTTCTATACGTTTTAATATTCTTTTTTTTTATATTAAAAGATTTTTTTTCCGTAGATTTATATAGTAGATCGCTAAATAAATATCTTAAAAAATGATCGTGTGACTTTTTAGGTGAAGTTTATCAAGATATATCGAAGGCATTCAGAAATATTAATTATCGTTGTGTTCCAACGATGCAAAATTCAACCTCATGTGAATTTTGAAGTGGAGATAAATCATAAATGGTTTCTCATCGCCTTAAGGGGTTAGGCTACTGTGAAACTGACGAAACTATGTTTTTCAAAACGGTGTACACGATTTCTCGACATCAAATAAACGGATTGACTTGAAATTTGGCACACTTATTCGGTGTAATAGAAGTTTAGTCGTGACAGACGTTTTTCTTCTTAATATTTTTTTCTCATTACTTATTAACCATAATATCGTTTCCTCGAAAAAAATCGAGAAAAAAAATACGACAATTTTTATTAGGCGACTGAAATACGATAGCAAAAAAAGCGCGGTCGAGCCCTACAAGGAACGTCACTCGAGTCCCCGCCTTCGATATTGCCGAATCGCATGTATGTGATAAAGCATTGAAAACTATTAGACACGTATTCTTTTTATCGGCGAAAGAACGATTTTAAGCGTGGAAACCACCCCTCGAGGAAAGGCGCGTCACCCTGGCATTTAATTTTTTTCGTTCAATACTTCTCTAGTGGATTATTCATCGCTTTACAGTAGAAGAATTTTTGTTTCTGTTTTACTCAGATCGGAGGACTGCTTGTGGGTGAAACTGCAAAATTATCCCTCGACACGCCTTTCTTTCAGGGGTGGTTTCCCCCATTAAAAATGTTTTTCCACCGATAAAAAAATACTTGTCTAATAGTTTTCAATGCTTTATCACATACATGAGTTTCAACAAAATCAAAGGCGGACACGTAAGTGATGTTCCTTGTTAACTGATATGAACTATGTTAGGAAAAAAAATCGTCTTTTTGGTTCGGATCAACCGGGTGGCCAAAATCAAGTAGACCGTAGAGCCTGTCACGTTTAAAGGTCCTTCAACAGATTGTTTATAACTTCTTTGATTATTAATATTTTTTATGAAATTTTCCTACACAACTTTTTTTAATGTACGTACAAATAAATGTCTAAACGAATTTTCAATCCCACTTGTTCTTTCAATTTTTTTAAAAATAACGCTGATTGTTGACTCGTTGCCGAACGCCTTAAGGCCGGGCCTGAATTAGAAGGTCCGGTAAGTCGTTTTTGTTTATTGCTTATATCAATAGATAAACTATGCAAGAATATAATTACAAAGCTACAAAGACTAATTGTAAATATTTTCGAAGATACAGGGCCAAAAGCAGAGAAGCGATATTCGATATTGATATTTCCTCCCATTGAAAACTTTGAAGCGCGTTTTCTCCAGTTTTCATTGTCACCATTTTTCCAAATTGGCGGGCGTGGTAGCAAAAAAAAACTAAACGACCTATTGAATCAAACCAAAGTTTATTTACTTCAGTATGAAAATCTCTTCTAAGTGAATTAAAAAAGTCGTTGAAAAGGTTTTTTTTAATAATTCTTATAGCACGTTAAAGTGTTTTTTTTTTACATTTTTTTTTCAGATCTGAGACAAGTTATAATTTCACGATTTCTTCAGCTTTTTCTTAAGAGGCCAGTCGCCTTTGAAAATTTCAAAAAATCGAAAGCAAGCAAGACTTGAAGAAATCGAAGATGACGAGCAATCAGAAGGGATTTTGTACGGTGCAGAAATTGCCGATTGAATTTAGGTAAGAGAATGAACAAAAAATCGTTGCCTTCCAACGACGAAAACGTCAACATCATAAAAATAAATAAAGTGAAAATTGACAAAAAAAACCGCTGCCTTCCAACGGTGCAAACTCCAACATCATACAAATAAAAAAAAAATTTAATGAACAAAAAAGCATTGCCTTCCAACGATGCAAACTTCAACATCATAAAAATAAAAAATGAATTTTTATTTTATAATAAAAAATGAATTTTTCATAGTATAAACTTCAAACGCGTTTTTCTCGAAACGACGTTTTCAAAATCTAGCTCCATCGTATCTCTAAAACAAAGGAACCGATTCTCTTGAAATTTGAACCACATATTGTTAACATGATTCGCAGAAAGATGACCCTCGATTGAAAATTTTGAATTTTACTCTTTTTTTGCGAAAAAAACGCGTTTATAAAATACTTTTTTCGTTTTTCATCTGCCATTTTTATTTTTTTCTGATAAAACTTTATATCCGAGGGTCATTTTGTAGCTGGTGTCGTACTGAATCTAATAGACTTTGATTTTTTTGTTTCAGACAAGCCGTTGCCGAGTTGTGATGGAGCTACCTAGCCCACCTATTTTTGAGGCGTTACGTTGAACAATAGTTTTTGTACTTAAAAATGAATAAAAATGAATAATTTTTTTTAAATGTATTTCAAGACTTTATTTATCAAGCCCAACAACTTTTATATTCATATCATTTATAAAATCCTTTAAAAAATCGCCAAAATAGCCTTTTTTCGTGGCTACAAAGTGGACTGGCCCCTTAAGGATGTTCGGTACGGGCGATACAATGTTGCCATGCTAAACCATGTTAAAAACATACAAAATTTCAACAAGTTCAGAATTTTATAAAATTTGGTGAACATATTCTTCAGTGCCAAATTTGACAGTGCAATTTTTTCAAGTTTTTCTTCTGCACAGTTATCGAGTAAGTTAAGGGAGGATTGTCTTTTTTTTCGCAAAATTTACCGCTTTTTGGGAATTTTTTTGTGAAGAAAGTATACAACGGAAAACCTGTGAAACTTGGCATATAGTTTTATTGATCTGTTTACTACATACAAAAAATTTTTTAAACAATTTCATAAAAAAACTCCCACCCCCCTCAACGCGCGATGGTCCTTTTTTTGATGGTGTGCACGATTTCTCAAAAACTATTCAACCGATTGCCTTCAAATTTGGACAGAATGCTCAGCTGACATCCTTTTATCGTTTGATGAAGCAAAAAAGCAATACGTTTAATAGTTTTTTATTTATAACAAAAAATCGATCAATTTTTTTCGAAAAATCGATACTTCAAGTTCAAAACGTCACCAAATCGTCAATTTTTTTTTCCCCTTCATCGAACGATAGCTATATGTGTCTAAAGTAAAATGCTTTTTGGGTTTTTGTTGCAGGATGAACGTGAAGGCTGTAATCGTGCACACCATCAAAAAAGGACCATCGCGCGTCGAGGGGGGTGGGAGGCGGATTTTTTGATGAAATTGTTTAAAATTTTTTTTGTATGTAGTAAACAGATCAATGAAACTATATGCCAAGTTTCACAAGTTTTCCGTTGTATACTTTTTTTACAAAAAAAATCCCAAAAAGCGGTAAATTTTGCGAAAAAAAATCCCCCCTTAACACTAAAGTTCACGTGTATAAGCATAGCATAGCGTTTCCATATATGTAGGTATACATTGCGGGCATAAGAAATCTACTTTAATGCTTAATTACTCGATAAGTAGAAGAAAATTTTGAAAAAATGTGTGTTTTCGCACTTAATGTTGAAGAACATTATCACCAAATTTCATCAATTTCTTAACATTTTGACTTTTGTACTGAAACTCCTTAATTCACCCAGAAGAAAAATATATGACAATTAAAAATTTTATTGGTTTTTTTGTTTTGGTAAAAAAATTATGGTCACTTGTTTTTTTTCCCTTCTAAAAAATTTCCCGAAAAAACGCATTTTTGGACCTCCCAATTCAGGCTCCCCCTTAAGGAGACGTTTTGCTAGTGAAAGCTCTCGCTCTTTCCTTTCGCGGCTCTCCTGCGCCCTCTCTCTCTTTTACTCTCTGGACTATCAAGGATTTCGGAGAATTTCAAGTTGTTACTCATCCATGAGACCGACGAATGATATACAAGTAAGCATTTTCTCTCCCTCTCTCTTTCTCTGTCGACATTCACGAGCGGACAGCTCACGTACGCACCTCGAATATATCCGTACGTGAATAAAGCATAACAGCGGCAATAATAATAACAGTAAAGAGGGCCAGTTACTTCGTATCTGAGATCCGCGTCTCTTCGAAAGATAAGACGAATCTGCAAGAGCCGAGCGAGAATGGAAGATGAAAGAAATAAGAACGACGAAGACGAGAAAGACGGGGAAAAAATCAAGTTTAGAGACGTCACGAGGACTGTGCATTATGAGAGACGAATAACGAGAAGTGCTCCACGTAAAAAATACAGTCTCCCGTTTACTGGTCCGCGCGATTATCCCCGAACGCTCACCAAGGTGAAGAGGGACACGCTTCGGACCTTTACTTCTCTCGTTACACGAGAAACGAAGAGATCTCGGTGTATGCTGCTCGGAGGAGCGAGCGGAACGCTCGCGCGAGCACCGACGAATCACATGGTCCTGAAATTTGCATCGTTGGAATGCAACGAAAGTTTCATTTTATATTTCCATTTCCTCGTTTTTATTATTATGCAAAATCTCTTTTTTCATGTTTATTTTGAAAATCTCGAAAGAAGTATCTAAAAAATGGCTGAGAAATGTTCGTAGGCAAATGCCGCCGAAAGAAACTAAAGATATTAAAGTTTGGATCGTTGGAACGCAACGAACGTTCTTTTTTACATTTTATTTTTATTGTTGTAGATCTTTTTTCGTCATTTTCAATTGTAGATCGGTGATGTTGACGTTTGCATCGTTGGATTGCAACGATTAATTTTTTTATATTGCCAAAGCATTTTTTCAGCGCATTCGGGCTACAAAAGTCACTTTAACGTTTTTCAGGATACTTATTAAAAATCTATAATGTAAATTGGCAAGAAAATATTTTCGATAATGATGAAAATAAAAAAAAATTCGTTGCAATGTTGCAAACTTCAACGCTGTGTAGATCGCTAGATAAGTCTTCTTTAGAAGTGGTATGATGTTGAAGTTTGTGTCGTTGGAAGACGACAATTTTTTGATCATTTTTTTATTTTTAGGATGTTGAAGTTTGCATCGTTGGAAGACAATAATTTTTTGTTCGTTTTTTTATTTTTATGATGTTGACGTTTGCATCGTTGGAAGACAATAATTTTTTGTTCGTTTTTTTATTTTTATGATGTTGAAGTTTGCATCGTTGGAAGGCAATGATTTTTTGTTTATTTTTTTATTTTTATGATGTTGAAGTTTGCATCGTTGGAAGGCAACGATTTATTGATCATTTTTTATTTTTATGATGCTGAAGTTTGCATCGTTGGAAGACAATGATTGTTTGTTCATTTTTTCATTTTTATGATGTTGAAGTTTGCATCGTTGGAAGAAAATGATTGTTTGTTCATTTTTTATTTTTTATTTCATTTTTATGGTGTTGAAGTTTGCATCGTTGGAAGGCAACGAGTTTTGGTTCATTTTTTATTTTTATGATGTTGAAGTTTGCATCGTTGGAAGACAATAATTTTTTGTTCATTTTTTTATTTTTATAATGTTGAAGTTTGCATCGTTGGAAGGAAACGCGTTTTTGTTCATTTTCACTTTATTTATTTTTATGATGTTGAAGTTTGTATCGTTGAAAGTCAACGATTTTTTGTTCATTTTTTATTTTTATGATGTTGAAGTTTGCATCGTTGGAAGGCAATGATTTTTTCTTCATTTTTTTAAATTCTTTTATTTTTATGATGTTGACGTTTGCATCGTTGGAAGGCAACGATTTTTTGTTCATTCTTTCTCTCCTTATTTTTATGATGTGAAGTTTGCTTCATTGGAACGCAACGAAGATTGATTATTCTTCTATTGCACAGCCTTTTTTTTGGCGATGTAGGTAACGAAAATAACCGAAAGCGTTTTTCTCATCCCATTGGAGATCCACGACCCTAATGGATAAAAATAATTGATTATAATAAAAATGAAGAAACGAAAAAGTTAAAAAGAACTCTCGTTGCATTTCAACGCTGCAAACTTCACCGCCATTTATGTCCATCATTGTCCAAAGTCTTTTATTTTGCAAATTCACGTCGCAAATTTCCAATAAGAATATGTATAAACGTTGAAGCGATTTTCATTGCCCGAGTCGATCAAATAAAATTGAGCAATTAAAAAGAATGACTTTTCTTTGTGTGTTTTACTATTACAATTTTCTTGGAAATATTACGAAGAGCTACAAGAATCCTATCCGATTACAATGCACCATTCTCACTTCCGTCCCCGATCCCCGATCCCCTGTTCGAGACCGGGTGCGAGAAACCGAGAGTCTCGCGACCCACGGTGTCTCGTGCGTGCCCGAACGTTCCGCGGCGGGGAAAAGCAGGCCGGTCCAGTGGTTCTCATTCGGAATGGCGAAACAAAACAAACGCCACGGAACGCTCGCAATTCTTTAGGTACATTCGGAAAATTGTTCGTTTCTTTTATTTTTCAGGCTGAAATTAGGCTGCTGGAGTCGAATGCTGAGACAATGTTACGATTTTAGTAAATGCATACAACATTTAGTGACAAAAGTCTGAGCGAAATTTGGGTTTTGACACACGTTGATTCACCAAGAGAAGAATTTGACAAGTGCACGTAATATGTAAGATGCATTTGGTTATAGAACATTTGTTATTATAATATCACGATCGACTACAAATTTGAAATTGATTTATTCTCGCACGAATTTTACAGAATTATCGATGAGATTGAAGTTTGCATTGTTGGAATGCAAAAAAAGTCATTTCTATTCTCTTTGTTTTTTTATTTTGTATTATGATTTATAATTTTTTGTATGGATAAGATCGTGGATCTCTAATGAGGATAAGAAGAGTTTGGGTGATTTTCGTATTCTAAATCGGCGAAATGTGGGCAACAAAAGAAAAATTAACTTCCGCTGCACTCCAACGATGCAAAGTTCAATTACGTTGAAGTATGCATCGTTGGAATGCAACGAAAATTCTTTTTAATATTCTCATTTTCTTTATTATGCAAAGCTAAAATTGGGAGTTTAGTTCGTGGATAATTATTTTCGTTGCATCCCAACGATGGGCATAAACTGGGTATCCGAACTTCAACGGCATAAACTTCAACATAATTTTTTCGATGTTATTTTAATCCTCGAAATATCCTGACAGACGGAGTTGAAGTTTGCATTGTATGCGACGAAAATTCTTTTCAATGTCTCATTTTTGTTATTATCGAACATCATATTTTGTAGATCGAGGATGACGTCGAAGTTTGTATCGTTGGAATGCAACGAAAATGAATGCTTTTTAATTGCTCAATTCTTCGGCTTATTTAGGCTTTGGAAGCACTCGAATGTTTTTACGCATTCTTGTGAGAAATTTATTATCTCAATTCGCGAAAAAAAAAAAACGGCACTGGATAATGATACAGATAACGAAATGAAAAATAGAAATAAATCGTTGGAATGCAACGAAAGTTAATTTTCGCTCCATTGCCCACATTTATTTCGCCGTTTTGGGGTACGAAAATAATCCAAACGGTTTTTTCTTATCCTCATACGATATCCACGATCTTAATCTATCGAAGAAATCATTGATCATAATAAAAATAAAGAAAAAAAAAAAAAAGACCTTCCGTTGCATTCCAACGATGAAAACTTCAACGTCATTTCAATTCTATCCTGCAAATTCGGGTTGTGGATTTATGACAAGCCAAATTGGAAAAAAAAACGACTTTCTTAATCCACATTTTACAGAAATGTTGCGTGAAATGTTGATTTTTTTTGTCAATGAGTGCCATTTTCTCAAATTTGCATTTTCTTCATTTTAATTACCGTCACGTAGAAACTACACATGTTCTAACTGAAAAAATGTTTGAACTTTTTTGCAAATAAAAGTCTACGGGAAGCGCCAAGAATTAATTTAAAAAAAAATTGTTTCGTATACTTAAATATACTATTAAAGTATACCCAAAGTTTGATAAATGTAGAATAATTATTTCTTAATTTAAAAAATTCCTCAATACTGCTTATTTGTTGTCCGCCGTCTGCCTGCAGATTGCATACATTAGGTGTGCAACACGATCTCGATGATGAGGACGGGCTTATATGGTGCCGGAATCCCTGACTAGCGGTAAGACGACAATATTTCACAAGATCGTGTCAAATATGTACCAAAACTTTGAACGCGATTATCTCGAAACTACATATTTTGACACGGCGGAATTGATATCTTGAGTAACTTTCACACTGTTGACTTGAATTTGCACAATTAGCGTTCAAACAGTAGTCACTTTCGGTTCAAGATCGCATTTTTTAATTGGATGAACCATTCGTTAATAACAATGACTTCATGCTGTTTTTCAAGAGAAATATGAGGTTCTCTTTGGAGAAGTTGTCATTTTCGTATTTTTCGAAATTTCGAAAAGTGGATCGTGAACCCATAGCCGGTTGGATATATTTGAAAACATTTTTTTGTTGTCGTTTCAGATTACATTTGGGCCTGGTAGAGATCTCGTCGTTTCGGGCCTCGCCGCTAGAGGACTGCGAACACATTGAAAGAATTTCTTCCGAAAAAATGACATTGTAACCACAAACGAGTGTACAACATGCTGGGAAAAAAATAATTGATTCCAACCAATGTGATGGTGGTGAAGTTTGCATCGTTGGAACGCAACGAAAGTTCTCCTTTACGTTTTAAGGGGCTATACCAGTGTGGCACTTTCGAAAAATCGATTTTTGCCTTTTTCGTCAGTTCGCATTTTCAAGAATATCGTGTAAAAATTTCAAGGCCGTATCTCTAATCATTTTATCTACCAAAAATCGATAGTTAAATCTTTAAACGCGTTTTTCTCGGCATGAGATTGTTCAAATTTGCTGACATTGTAACTCAAAGAGCAATTATCCGATTGACTTGGAATTTGAACTGAGTACTCTTGAATATATTCACTCTACAATGACGTAGGATATTTTTGATTGGATGAAAATTGACGATTTGGCATTGAAAAAAAAAAACGACCATTTTATAGGCAAGAAAACAGACTTTTTTTCGTAACTACGCCATTTTGTTGGATTTTGATATTTTTCGAAAATCCTACGTCATTGTACAGGAAATATCTTTCAGTTTAACGACATTTTTTCCTTTTTCGGTTTCGGCTACTCAATCGGCCGGAATCATGTCAGCAGTGGAGAAACTTTTTTTTGGCGCCTCCGAAGGCAGCGCATAAGTCGCTTGGATCTCAATATTTTTCTATGAGAAATTATGTAATATAGGTCAAATATAGGCAAGTATATTCTTAATTTTTCGAAACATTTAATTGAGTACTTTTCTTCAAAAAAATTCCCGAAAATTACCCAAATTTTCAGCGTTCACACTGATATAGCTCCTTAAGGAGAAATATACACCTAGGCGGTCGAAAAAATCGATTTAGAAGCTATGAACATTCCGTCGACCGTAAGTTGACAAATTTCATGATTTATTCATTCCCAAATTTTCAAACGCGTTCTTCTCAAAACCACGTTTTTCAAATCGGTACCCAAAATTTCTCGAAAACCAATGAACTTGCCTCGAGGTTTTTTGTGGTTATTCTATACACCATTATCCAGTACTTGTCATAGGATTTTTTTTTCCGTTACTTGGTTTTTGTTTTATAGGCAAAATAATAACTAATTTTTGGCCCAAAAATCACTATTTATGTTCGAACGTCCGCCATTTTGTCATAAATCGATATTTTCAAAATCGCCTATGAAAAGTACTGGATTATAGTATCTAATTTAATAATCTTTTTGGTTTTTTTTTTTCAGATGATTTTTGAAGAAACGCCAGTGGGTACCGTATACGCAGATTTTTTTACGACGCTCCAAGGATCATACAATATCCTTGTATATTTTTGATATTTTTAAATAAAGAAAATTCAACATATTTTTGAATGTATATACTTTTACATAATTAAAACGCCAATCCGAAAATACAAATAGTTTTCCTCGAAAAAAAAATCACAAAAATTACCTTTTTTCCGGCTCCTAGGTGTACATCTCCCCTTAATTTTCTTTCTTTTCATATCACATGATTTTTTTCCGTAGATTTATATAGTCGATCGCTAAACAAATATCTAAAAAATGATCACGTGACTGTTTACGCGAAGTATATCAAAATACATCGAAGGAATTCATAAATATTAATTATCGTTGCGTTCCAACGATGCAAACTCCAACCTCATCCAACGTGTGACTAGAAAAAGAAAGCACCATTCTTCACCCTACGATGCTGAAGTTTGCATCGTTGGACAGCAACGAATTAAATTTATCTTGCCACATTTCGCCTACAAAAGGCCTTCAACCATTTTTAACGATATTTATTTAGCCATTAACATGATAAATCAATAAAAAAAAAAAGATCGCCTATAATAATAAAAAAATATGGGAAATAAAATGTAAAACGGAACTTTCGTTGCGTTCCAACGATGGAAACTTCAGCACCATCTTCGCCCTTCAAATTGGGCTTCCAGAGAGTGATACCCCGTCGGAGAAACAAAAAAAGAATTCGGTATGGCAAACTCACCACGTGAACGCTGGACAAGCCGATATTCTCGTTCTGCTTCTTGTCGGTCTTCTTCGCCTGGCGTTTGGCCTTGCTCTCGAGGAAGCGTTGTTTGAGGACGAGCGTGTCCTGTATGTTCTGCTCGCACAAGCCGCTGAAGCTCTGATCGAATCGTGGTATGCAGTCGGTTTGACGTCTGCGATAACCGGTGATGCGTCGTCTCAGGCGATCGACGACCGCCTGCCTCTTGGGGGTGAGGACGTCACCCATGCCCGGTGCCTGTCCCATTTGTTGTTGCAATTGCAATTGCTGATGATTGGTGAGACCGAGTTGGCCGCCGGCCGAATTCAAATCCAATACCGGATGTAGGGGCGACTGATTGTTGATGCGCTGTTGCAGGTTCAAGTTGTGAGCCTGCGCGGCAGCGGCGGCCGCGACGGCAGCAGCGGCGGCGCCCGTGCAAACGTTCACGCCGTTGCCGGGGGGGCCTTGCGGGGGCTGACGGGGCAGTAGACCCCCGGCCTCCATACAGCCCCCTAGATCCACCGCAGGGTAAGCCAGCTCAGTGACAATCCTTTGCTCGCAAGTTTCCCGCCTTTTTTCCAGCCTCCGTTGGCCCGCCACCGGCGCCCTCCGCCAATCTCGCGAAACTCACAGCCTCGCTTCGCCGAGCCTCGTTGCGATCGCGAAAATACGCCCCGATTGTCGCTTCACACAGTCCCGTTAGTTCGCCGGACGCTTCGAACGACGCGCATTCGTAACGAGAACCGAGCAGCATTATCTTCTTATCGTGACAACGATAAGCCGGCCCGACTCTCCTGTCCCTCGTGGAAAACATCTGAGAGACGAAGCCTCCTTCCCTTGGGATCTCCAGCACTGTACACGCACATGTGTGTATCCGTGATGGTGGATGTCTCTGTGTTTGCGTCTTTTTGTGAATTTATACCCTCGTGGAATATCCGACAAACGAGCTTTTATATACCTGCGTGCATTTACGTGTACATCGGTCGAACGAAAACGCGAGTTTCTTGCGAACTTCGACACTGTACCACGCTTCACCGTTATACTAGGCTTTTTTTTGTTTTTCTTTTTTAAACACTACGAACGAAATTTTAGAGCGTCACTTGTTAATTTAAGTGTCGAGGAAGTGAAAACACGACGGGCTAACGCACTCGGAATCCTACGCTCCCCCGCCCCCCACCATCGAGCCCGCAACGCCACAGTGGCGACACCAACTTCGACTCACTGTCACTTGGCCGTCCACCTTCCCTGTCGCTCTTTTCCACTCTCTCCGTCGCTCACGCGCGCACTGCTCTTCGCCCTTTCTACCCACTCGATGCTTTTACTCACCGAATCCTTTCTTCCCGTGACGTTCCATCGTCTACGTACCTTTTCCCGCAATCACTCCACACGCCCCATCGTCGTTTACAATCGCAAGGCCCCGACGCGAACGACGAGGCAAAATGAAACGCGCGAAATATTCGTAAACGCGCTTGCGCTCTTCGTACCTCGCGTACCACACGCAACACACACGCACACACGCTCGAGCGCTTGTACACAACGCGATTCGAGTTTTCCACAGGCGCGCGAACTTTGATAACTTTGCGTCACTTCGCAGCGTTACAATCGTCACGAGTGAATTAACGTTGACGGCTCGGGGGTAAACGCGGAGGGGAACAAAACACACGCACTTCCGTACGGAGTTTTACGGTTGATCCTCGAATAACCTCGAAATGTTGTTTTTCAACGTGCACACGAGAGAATCACGAACTGCGCGAGGGTAAAGGCGAAAAACGAATGGCTTGACACGAAACGCCGTGACCATTGTTCGTTTCTGTGCGAGGGGCTTTTTTTTTAAAAACTTCTCATTACTTTCTTTTCTCTTTGGGAGACGAGAACGCTGAGCGATCGACGCTGCTGACGCACGAGATCCAGCTTTACGGCCGCGATCGCCGGGCTAGACTAAGTCCTCGATAAGAGGAGAGCCCGCGCGCTCAACGGAGCAGCGCTCTCTTGCCCCCGTGAAGAACCCGAAGTTGCGGGGCGAGAGGGGTGGGGCGAAGCGAGACGAGCGTGACGAGAGTGAGACGGCTACGAGCGAGACGGAGATGGAAGGGGACGGGGAAAGAGATGCGAGCGAGGGAGAGAGAGAGAGAGTGAGAAAGAACGAGGGGAATACAGTGGGGGCACGCACGAGCGGCCATGCGGCCTTTCGCCGCTTTTATCGGGTATACACTCTCGTGTCGGGCAGCCGAGAGCCCCCCGGCTCTCTCCTCGCCCCTTCTCGAGAAACACAACACACAAAGTAACACGAGGGCCCCGCGCTCGCTATTCTATATACCATTCTGTATACTTTATGCTTTACCATAAAACCTTCCCATCGACTCGAGGAAATTTCTTCACAAACGGAATGAAGATTCGTTCATTGATTTTTCCGACGTCTTTAGCGCAGTGTTGGCGAACGTGGTTTTTTTTCCTTCATATACGCTTCGCAAAACGAATCGCTACAAATATGCTCAAGGTGATCCGTCCGCGAATGTTATAGATACAGCCTCGTAACCAAGCTCTACCGGGAATCCCGTTTCGACGCTTTTGCGCAACACTAGTTTTGTAATAATGACAAAAGTAGCATGAAAAATCGTATTTCGCGGTTCACCTGGACGCGGCGAAAAAAAGGATGTGTCTTTCCTCGTTTTAAGGCCTTAGGCCAGAGTAACGGGTATAATCATGTGCGAATTTAACAATTTTTTTCGTATGAAAAAGTGACTCACTCGTAGAATTAATTACAAATCTATTTAGTATGAATATCAAGCTGTTAGAAAAAATATATATTTTTTTTTCGATGTACAAAATGGCCGACTACTCGAAAGTTCTCGAAACAGCTTTTTTTCCAATTGGCGTGACAAATAACTTCAACAATTTTCACTCGATTTACTTCAAATTCAAAAGTTACGTTCCTAATTGCATTTCGCAGAGAAGTACGTACGGAATTTCTGATTAATCGAGAACATTTCATTTTATGGGCAGTTTAGGAGCCGTTGTAACGAAATTTTTCACTGAAAATTAATTGCTTAAGGCGTTACCCCCACTTGTAGCGAAAAAAGGCCTTTTTCATGAATTTTTTAAACGAAAACTACAAAACTTTTTTAATCGATCAATATACCATCTTAAAGAACACATCTTGAAAAACTTTCAGTAATTTTTTTATTGAACCATATTACATTGTTTAGTGGCAAATGGCCGTCCATGAAATAATGTTTTTATATACACGGTTTGCGGTGACCAACATTGCGGCGAAGTGGATCATCTGAAAAAAAAATGCGGATGGATTTCGTCAAATATAAGTATAAACTAGTCTTTAATCGAAGGATTTTAAAAAAGATTTATTTTTCACAAAATGGCGGACAGTCAAAGTTAATGGTTCGATTTTAACGAAAAAAACGGCCGTTTTTTGGCTATAAAACGGCAATTTTTTTTCGAAAAAAAAAATCGATCGATTAAAGACTACATTTTTATGTATTAAATAAGCCTGCAAAATTTCAAGAAGATCGGTTCATTAGTGTTCGATTAATTTTGGTCACCGACTTCAGAAATGCCATTTTGAGAAAAACGCGTTTAAAGTTTCTCTTTCAACGCGGATTCTTCTCTTTCAACGCTCATATCTCAGTCAATTTTGTTCGGATCGACTTGAAATTTTCAGGACATATTCTCAGATACTTATACTTCAAAAAAATGCAAAAAAAAAATCGATTTTTTCAAAATCGCAAGTGGGGATAACCCCTTAAGTTCAAATTCCTACAACTTTTAAATAAAACAATATTTTTTAAATACCGTACGTACTTCTCTAGGTATTCTAATGTAGATTGACGAGAATTTTTGTTTTTTGTTCTAGGTAAATAATTGTGGATGGTAAATGTCACGCCGCGGAGCGCCTAAAAAAAGATAAAAGAAAATATTAGTAGTCAGCCATTTTGTACATAGAAAAAAAAAAATATTTTTTCTAACAGCTTGATATTCATACCAAATGTGTAATTAATTTTATACCCTTTTTATGGCTTTTTAAGGCCTTAATTACACATCGATACTAATGTAATAAATGGCAACATTGAAAAATTGAACTGAAAAATTGAACGAAAATTTTTTTTTCTTCGCAGTCACGTATTTATTTCGGCCTGCTGAGGCTACAAAAATCACTGGAACATTTTTGAGAATCCTTATTGAAAATGTATAGCCAACAGCTGCGAAAAAACATTTTAGTTAATGATAAAAATAAAGTGCGAAAATCGAGAAGCATTTTCGTTGCATTCCAACGATGCAAACTTTAACATGATAAAATAAATTACACGGTTAGTTTCGTAAAAAAAGGCATTTTCCAGAAACAAATCATCGGCAAACGTTTTCCCCAATTCCACTCACTGAAAAATTCTACGATTGTTATCAATATGAAGGGAGTCGCTCGCCCTACGAGACTGAAGTTTACATCGTTGAAGTGCATTGGATATTAACATTTTCGAATTGGTGTAATTTATGATCACGTTTGCGTCGTTGGAACGCAACGAAATTTAATTTTTCTTTTATTGCTTACATTTATTTCGCTGCAAGGGTACGAAATGTTAGTCTAAAAAAATGAAGAAATGAAAGAATGCAACGATTTTTAAAAAATGTCTTAATTTTTATTATCCAAAACTTTTTAGCTTTGCAACATCAGCTCGTCTATAATAAAAATAAGTAAAAACGTTCGAATGATTCACTAGCCTACATCAGCAAAAGAACAGTTTTAGCCATGAAACATATATTTTTTTTTTCATTTTGTTCCAATTTTTAATTTCTTTCGGCAGATTTTGCCTGCCAAAATTCTTTAACCATTCTTCAAGAGATTTGTTTAGAAACATAGAATATAAATATGCAACGGAAGCTTTGGTATAACATTAAACATAAGGAAAAAAAACTTCTCTGCAAGAGAATTTTTTTTGCTTCCCAACGATGCAAACTTCAACACCGTCTCGGCCGTTGAACGCCTCCTATTTTTAGCCTAGCCTCAAAACATTCATCAATCCCGTGTGGCGCGAAAACTGTCGATTTGCGCATCTCCTCGATCTTCCTCATCATAGGCCAATCGCGAATGTACGAAAATACGCGAAATTTGTGCAACGATCAATGACAGTCGAAATAAAAATTAGTTATAGAAGAATAGGTATTATTTTATAATGATCGGGCTAAATATACCTAAGTGGGTAAAAAATGGCATTTTCCAAAAATATTTTTATTCGATGGTATCACAGTTCAGCTATATTCCTTAGAAATTTCATTGAAATATTCCTAAAATTGAATGAGCTACAGCTTCCAACAGTCGGCAGGGCGAGCGTAGCAGCATCAACCTTCAAACTTCAAACGCGTTTTTCTCAAAACACTTTTCAAAGTCGGTGGACATGTCTCGAGAACCACTTGATGGATTGTTTCCAAATTTACAGGAGATACGATGAGACACATTCAAAGGTCGTTGACGATCTCGCTTTTTCAAACTCGATCTCCATTTTTTAATAGTTACGTAAAAATGACGACTTTTTTCATAGATTTTGTATGCTCGAGTTTCAATTCGTCGCGATGTAGTTAAAAAAAAAAATATTAAAAAAATCGACCCTCGTCAACGACTCGTATTTATTGTTGGGTTTGTAGATTTCAGGTGGACCGTTTAAGTTGGAGTGTCTATCGCTAAACGTCGCAAAGAAGTATTATAATTTCCCGGCGGCCATGTTGTTGTTCTTTTTCTGTATTTTTTGGTGTTTTATTTAAGGGAGACTTTGTTCTTGAAATCGGCGGGAGATGTTAGCCGCTCAACATGAGCAGCTAGAAGAAGAGGAGGGATGCCTCTATGGACCAGGCATTGCCGATTAGCGGTAATTATAAACACATTTGTGTAAACACATTACAAAACTTTAAACGCGTTTTTCTCGAAAACACGTTTTTAAAAATGGCTGACATTCTCCTGACCGCTGTAATTAACATATCGATCTGAAATTTGGAGAGCATACTCAGAAAATATGTCTTCACGGAATGACGGATCGCTTTTTTGATAGATACATTTTAGCATTTATTATTTATCTTTTTATGCGAAAAAAAACGCGAAAATTCGATTTTTTTTTAATTGCCGCCATTTTCCGAAATTTGTACTAAACGAAAAACCCATCCGTCATTCCATGACCAAAGGGTCACAGATTGATAATGCGCTTTGAATTTGTGTTTCAGATCAACAAAGGGGCAGTGATGTCAGCCGTTTACCTCCCGCGATTTAAGGACCTGTTTTCGCGGAGCTGCAACGGCCGTCATTACGGTTTTTTTTTCAAAAGTTTTTTTCTTAACGTTCTGTATATCATGAATAAAAGCAAGAAAAAAACCGCACTCAAAAAGCTTTACTCGTTTCCTTTAAAAAAAATAAAATGTAAACACCTGAAATATGGCACTCCAAGGACAAAGTCTCCGTTAAGGCTCTCAATATCACAGATGTCTCAAAATGACCGGACATTTTAAATTGCGCGCCATTCTGTTTGTGGCGAACATAGAGTACTAATCTTTGACAACTGGCATCAGGAAGTATCGAGGTTAAGTCATGGAGAATTCCACGATCGAGCAACGCACAGAAATTGTTATTTGAAAAGTGCAAATATTTGAATTTTAATATAAGGTACAACCATGGAGGTTATGTGTTCAACACAATATCCGATAAATGGAATAAACAGCATGGACCTCGAAGACATATTGTTTTGAAAAGATGGCGCAACCTGCCACACTGCCGGCGGAACTGTGCAGTTATTGCAGACCAGGGGGCTGGCATCTTTTGGAATTTTTGCTACGCGAATTGTCCGCTGTTTGTAGTGTCCTACTCTGCCACTCGGAGCGCTGGTTGTTTTCGAACAATCCTGATGCGCGCGCACAGGGCCAATGTATGTGTACGCACGCACACATATAATCGAGCAATACCCATATACACCAACAATACACACTGATGGTTTCATATGGTGTATATTTATACACACACACACAATTTATTATACTACCATTGTTGTGTTATTAATTTATCTATTATTCATTAAATGTCCATTGCTATAACTCTGTTGTCTAACTATCGTGCCAACAAATAATCATGAAGATAAATAGGGAAACGGAACTATTTGGTGCCAAATTATAACTTTTTCAAAAGGTCATTACTAAATCTAAAAGAAGAGCTTTATCTCTGATTATGTGCTTATATAACGAGAACGGAAGCATTTTTAAAAACTTAATCGCTAACAACATTTTCGAGAATCCATTACTTAGCGATCAATAATGACATTGTACCCTGAGGTACAACCGCGCACGGCATTAGTAGACGAGTATAAGCAATTTCAGTAATTTAATTAATTATGCACCTCGATTTAAACTGCAAACGTCAAAATCACGGGTCAAAATAATCGCATTCGTCGTTGTGGTGGTTATGTACGCAGTGCGGGCCGCGCCTGCGCAATAAGAAATTGTCAGAAACCTACTAGCGCCACGGGGAGAGGTAGTAGAACTACATAAAGCGGTCGAAAAGCGTAGCATTTTTATATACGGTAAGGGATAGGAGGTACCAGCCCCCTGTTGCAGACGAAGTTTCATGGTCGTGTTATTTATTTCGCGCCTCAGCGACGTGAGTTGGCCACCAAGATCGTGCAATTTGACGCCATTGGACTTCTTTCTTTGGGGTTTTCTGAATGGAAAAGTCTATGCCAATGATCCACAGATCATTCCGCAGCTTAAGGAAGCAATTGAACGCACCATTAACCTTTTAAGAACGGGGAAATTTCCATTGAAATCGATTTTTTTACACGAAAGATATCAATAAAATCGATGAATTTCTCAATTGGAGTCCCAAGCCTAACTGCTGCTCGATATATCGACCAGCCCCGTCCGCAACGAAAAGTCCAATCCAAAAAAGGTATTTTAAAAAGTTTAAAAGCGTATTCCTATGTAATTTCATACGCTGAATACGGGAAAAATAATTTAAAAAATCCTAGTGGCATCCTTGACTTCGAAAATCGCAATTTCAAGGTCAACATTTTTTCTCTGCTAATTTGGCCTCAAAATGCATATATTCACATTGTGGATTCACTGAGTACAACAAAATAGGCATATATGTTGTAAATGTCATCCTAAAGAATATTTCAAGGACGCCAGTTATTATAGGTAAGTACGTCAACTTTTAGGCCGAAAAAAATGACCTTGAAATAGCAATTTTTAAGGTAAAAAAAACATCCAGACATTTCCACAATATTTTGGCCATATTCAATATATGAAAATTTCCGTGAAAAATATTAAATATTATGTGCCCTTTGGTCGATATATCGACCACTCCGTCCTTAAAAGGTTAACGAAATTAGTCCGCAATTATGCCAAAGTGTTATTGAAAATTTCGTCAAAAGAGTAAACGTTTGCAAACAGGGACGAGGCGGCCATTTATCGGATATTGCGTTCCGCACATAACCTCCATGTTTGTAGCTGATATTAAAATAAACATTTTCGTACTTTTCAAATAAATAATACGTTTTATCAATAAATTAAAATCCAGATCACTTTGAGACACCCTGTATGTACCTTTGCGTTTATTTTTCACCGTTTGGCAAAAAAAAAATTCTGCCAGAATTTGGCTGTTCTTTTCGGACCTCCGGGTAGATGTACCTGCTTAAATTTTGTTTCGCAACAAATTCATCAAACTTAACGAAAGCGATAAACTGGCAATGTTAGTGCGCGTATTTCGACATTGTCACCGTTTCGTTTTGTCTAGCGACGATCGCGCCGAGAGCGGAGGCATTTTACCACGCGGTGTATTTATTCCGTGTGTATTCGTTCGAAACGCCAGCCCCGCGCGAACCTTCGACGCGCCGTTTTGCTCGTTGAAACGTCACAACAGGTAGTTGCGCCGACGAGGAGCGGAGGAACGGCAGAAGGGGCGCGTAATACAGCGAGGGACACGAGTCGGAGTGAGACGGGGCGAGAAACGAATGGTGCGCGGTCCCTGAACGTGCGCCGCGCCGGTACAGCGAATCGACGCGACGCGCGGCGGTGGGGGGGAGAGCGGCTGCGCGAGCGCGCACGCCAGAGTTCGACAAACGTGCGAGCGAGAGAAGCAGCGTATGCGAAGGATCGTCGCGTCGCGTCGCGAGCGAGATCGAGGGAGGGAATATGGCTACGCGACCCCGGCAGCCCGAAACCCGGGTGGAGCGGCGAGGGGAGCGAAGAAGTGAGCGTAGTCGAGAGAGCGCACTGTTCGCATACGCTCGGTTCAGAGTCACATTCTCCCCCCAACGAAACAAGCGAACGTAACGTTACGAACAAATTGACGAGCTTTGTGGCGGCCTGTTATTGAGGGCTGACACAACCGTGTTGGGCCGAAAACTGATATCGGCACTTTGACGTTTAGTTGAAAAAATAAAAGAATCAACTTCATTTCAAGGGGTTTGGCCACAGTAACGGGTATAAAATCATGTGCGAATTGAACAATTTTTTTTCGTATGAAAAAGTGATTTACTCGTAAAATTAATTACACATCTATTTAGTATGAATATCATGCTGTTAGAAAAAATATTTTTTTTTTCGATTCACAAAATGGCCGACTACTAATATTTTCTTTTGTTTTTTTTAGGCGCTCCGCAGCGTGACATTTACCATTCACAATTTTTTACCTAGAACAAAAAAACAAAAATTCTCGTCAATCTACATTAGAATACCTAGAGAAGTACGTACGGAATTTAAAAAATATTGTTTTATTCAAAAGTTGTAGGTATTAGAATGAATTACCAGTGAAAAATTTCGTATAAAACTGCTCATAAAATGAAAAGTTTTCGATTAAGGGGTTATATACGAAGTTGGAGCTCAAAAAATCGATTGCATATTCCAAAAGCACATGCTTTTGAAAATATCTGTGCGGAATTTTATTCGGATCGGAGCACTAGATCATAAATTGTGCCGCGTTTTCTACTGCAAGTATGGGGCGAAATAAAAATAAAACGTACCGTCGCCGTGAACGTGATAACTCGAAAACTTTTCAACCGATCTTCATGATTTTTTTTAAATTGTTGATATTTACAATCTCGTGTACTTGAACGGTTCCTTTTTCATAAAAAAATGTGCGATGCTTTTAGAGAATTTTTTGTTCGAAATTCTCAACACCTCAAAAATCAATTTTTTTTGCAAAATAGTTCTTGTATTTTAAAAAAAATGTTTTTTTTTTTGGTAAACAAACCGTTCAAGTACACCGAATGACATTCTTGTTCAATAATTTTTTGACTTTTTTAATTTCAGTTGAGCGGTTCGCCTTTAATCACGTTCACCGCAAGCCTCTTAAAAAAAACGGCTTTTCGGGGGAAGGGCCATAAGTCCTACAATTGTTAATATTTTTTTATTGTTAAAATTCTAATTTTGTTCTCCGAGACCAGTTCCAACAAACTGTATTTAGTTTTTTCCAGTAACATCTTCATAACGTCCTTAAAAAAATTCACGAACATATCTCAATTTTTTCCATCAACTTTGTACATAACCCTTTAATTAGAAATTCCTTTCGTACTCTCTGCGAAATGCAATTGGGAACGTAACTTTCAAATTTGAAGTAAATCGAGTGAAAATTGTTGAAGTTATTTGTCACGCCAATCGGAAAAAAGCTGTTCCGAGAAAAACGCGTTCGAAGTTTTAAGTACTTTATGACCGTGCCAGAGGTGGGCTTACGTTATACGCTCAAAGACGGTGAAAAGAAAATTCTTGTACACTGAGAAAAAAAAATCATTGATTCCATATCATTGGTTATTGAATGAAATTTGGTTGATTCAATTGGAACATCGTTGGTGTAAATAATCGGATGTATTAGTCCAAACGAAACGCTATTGACTTCAATGACATGATAAAATAGAAAGTTTTTTTTTCATTCAAAAGATATATTGTTAGCCGAGAACAATATATTATTGAAACTATCTAAAAAAATGATCGCGAACAAATTACATACTTTTGAATGCAATTTCTCTGACGAACGAAAAAAGCGTTTTAATTCATAATCTGAATATTGTTGATTCGAGTACACAAGAAAGATTGAACTTCGCTGGTTTGATTCAATTAAAATTTCTATTGAGTAAATATGTTATTTTATTGTTTTCACCATATCCGATATTGATTTTATGTACATTATTCGTTAAAATATTAATATTTTATTTTGATTGAAAAATATTAAGCAAATGTCTGAATTGGGTAAAAAATTATGCGAAAGTAAAAATTATTTCTTGCACATTTTGTTGAAAAAATTCAACGATATCATGGGCGAGCGCCACCGAAATTATAGGTATGAGGAAACCCGTAGTTCTCGGAGTAACCGCTAGAGGCCGCACGCGCGCTCGTTTCTCGTAAGCGTAGCGCGAACCGAAAATCTCCTTAAGGCGGTCCTCTAGTTTCTCGGGTCGAAAAAATCGATTTTTTTTCTTCATAAATCACATCTACAACATGTGTAGAAAATGTGTGCCAAAGGATTTTTCGATATTCGAAGTGGTTCACAAGTTACGGCCCTGGAACGGAGCAGGTATACGGAGCAGGTATACTTTCAAACGCGTTTTTCTCGAAACACCATTTTTCGAAACGATGACCACGATATTTCAGAAACTACTGCACCGATCTTGTTCAAATTTATACAGCATCTTTAATATGTTATAAGGCAGCGATTGAACTAGGATTATCATGATTGCTTCGATAGTTTTTTTTGTACGAGCGAAAAACTTAAGAAAAAATGAGTAAAAAATAGAATGTAATTTTCAAAAGTGTATAAAAAAGTCAATTTTCGTAATTTAGAATTCACTCTAGTTCAATCGCTAGTCTTGAATATGAAGATTAAAATGCCGTTTGGTTTTTTGATTTCAGATAAGCAGAACAGCCGCAATCTTGGTCACCGTCAAGCACCTCTTTTACTTGATGTCTTCCTGTCGGCCACTATAACTTTTATTCTATTATATATTTTGACTTCAAAAAATTTGTAAAGCTTATTTAAATGTTAATAAAGATTATGCAAAAACAATGAGGTTGATTATTTCGATGCTTTGCCAGTAAAAAATTATTGAAAAAGCCGTAAAAAAACAGCCGAGAAACTAAAGGACCGCCTTAAACGCTGGAGAAACTCTAAAGAGTATCGCTTCTTGGCCCGTGGTTAAGATTAAAGTGTAGTATCTGTTCTAATCAGTTGAATATCTGGTATTCTCTCCATGGGTATTCCATTGGATATCTGATATTCTCGCCACTACTATCGTGGATGATCATTCTAATGCTCACTTTTTATTTAAGATTTAAAACAAATTGGAAAACTTACGTCCCGTGGCACATTCGTTTCGATGTAGTAAAGAAATTATTAATTCTATGGATTATATTTTTGTACGAAATAAAAAATGTTTGTAGCAACCGCATAATTATTTGATCCAATACATCTACGGATTGTCTATAGAATGATTTCAATACAATATAATTTTTTTTGAAGGATAAAGTAGATATTCAGAGAACAGAAGAGCTTTTTCAAATAAAATAATCTGTTATTTAAATCAATCACATTTTCCAATATTTTATAGTATTGAAACAATCTCATATATCGGTGGCACTCGGCAGCAGCACATTTATTTGGATCAACCAATATATTTTTTTGATTCAATTGGTTTTTTTCTGTGTATAAATCGAAAAGTAACTTATTCTTATGATGATAAAGCGACGTTTCAGCGAAAAAATCGATTGTTTGGAAATTCTACTGTGACCTTACCCCTTAAAAAGCTAACCAATTGTAAGAGTACAATAGAAAAAAATGTATAATTCGAATTAGTTCCGCACTTACCGTCTGTCCGAAACTTTGCTCATGGTTGTTGCGTATTATTGACTCAGAAATTCCCTGACTTGTCCAGGTTTTCCACACAGCTTTTTCAAATAGTCCAGGGAGCTTGGGATTAAATAATGAACATCATTTTTTTAAAGATAACATATATGAAACCGTGAAACATTAAAATAAGAATAAAAAAATGAGGATAACGTTCCGAAAAGGGCCTACCTCCGACCGGGCTGTAATTTTGCACAGCCCTTCCTCTTGATATCCTAAGAGATCCTCTAAAAGGATTTGTGACGACGCGCCATAGTTTTAAAAGAAAATACAGAACCTGTCCTTTATTGTAAACAGAAATCTTTATTTCGGTGCCAGTAAATGAGAAATCAATTTAAACACTTATCTATAATAATAATTGTGTGCTTGTGTATCGACAAATCGAATGTATAGATCTGTAGAGTAAACGAGTTTTTAGTTTTTGAAATTTTCAATGTTTGGCACTGACATAACTTTTTTTTGTATATAGGGTGTCTCAAAATGACCTGACGTTTTTGTTGATTAATAAAACGTTTTATTTATTTGAAAAGTACGAATATTTACATTTTAATATAAGGTACAAACATGGAGGTTATGTGTGGAACGCAATATGCGCTGAATGGCTGCCTCGTCCCTGTTTGCAAACGTTCACTCTTTTGACGAAATATTCAATAACATTTTGGCATAATTGCGGACTAATTTCATTAATGGTGCGTCCAATTGCCTCCTTGAGCTCCGAAATGGTGTGTGGATCATTGGCATACACTTTTCCTTTCGAGGAAACCCCAAAGAAGTTCAATGGCGTCAAATCACACGATCTTGGTGGCCAAGTCACATCGCCGCGGTGCGAGATAGCACGATGATGAAACTTCGTCTGCAATAACTATGCAGTAACAATGCAGCAAATAAAAATTTCTATGCGTTGCTCGATCGTGGAATTCTTCATGGTTAACCTCAATACTCCTTGATGCCAGTTGTCAAAGATTAGTACTTTATGTAAGGCATAAAGAAAAATGGCGCGCGATTTAAAATCTCAGGTCATTTTGGGAGACCCTTTATAATGAAGAATAATATAAATATCAAAAATATTTATTTTTATACTTTCCAGTTTTATTTTCAAGCTGGTTTCATTTTTCGTAATTCTTGCAAAAAGTAACGTAAAGCAAAAAACGGAGTTTTCTCCGTTTTTCATATGCGTAAAAGCGATGCTTTGCTTTTCCTTGAGATAACGAGGCGTAGCCTAATGTAGAATGGCAATGACGTTCGCATAATTGCAATCCAACGAAAATATTTTTTCCCCATCGCCCAAATCTTTTTTCGGCACAATTAGGCTGCAAAAATCCCTGCAACGTTTAAGGGGGTCTTCTCACTTTAGACGCAAAAAGGCTATTTTCATGAATTTTTTTAATAGGTTTATCTTATAGGTATTGATATAAAAGTTCTTACACTTAATAAATACACTTTCGAAATAAACAAATTTTATTTACTTATTTATGTAACCCAAACACACTTTAAACGCGGAACTACTGGACCGATCCTTATGAAATTTTAACCACATGTTCTTTACAGCTATAGCTATAACGCACATTAAGCATTTTTTTTAAATTTTGGTACTTACTATTTTTTTTCCAAAAACGGTAAAAAAACGTTTTTTTTCGAAAAATGTCCACCATTTTGTTATTTTTTCATATATCAAAAATCGTATGATATGCGCTATGGCCATTAACATTCTGAATCTAAAACCGTTTGATTTTTTGTTTCGGATGATCGATCTCCGAGATTTCATCAACAGCGCAGACCTGCAACTTTTTAGGACATTTTTTAACTACGATTTTCGTCTATAAATAGTGACTTAAATGAATAAATAAATAAATGTTTTTTAAAAGTGTATTTATTAAGTGTAACAACTTTTATATCAATATCTATAATATAAACTTATCAAAAAAAATAAATGAATATATTCTTTTAGCGTCTAAAGTGAGAACACCCCGTAAAGATCCTTACTAGGAATCCATAACATAGAACTGCAAAAAGAGAGTTCAACAAGTAATGAAAATAAAGAAATAAAAATGGAGGATTTTCGTTGCATTCCAACGATGCAAACTTCAACGCCGTACTGTAAGCATAAAACACTAGAAAAGTATCAAGGATTTCTAAAAAATGTCGTTTTTTTAGAAATGCACGTGCAAAAAATATATATAAAAAGTTCAAACAAACTAAAATCTTTTGACATTTCGAAAAAATCTTTGGTACTTTTCCAGTGATTATAGCTACATTGAGAAACTCTTTGCTATCCCGAGAAGTACCGCCGCAAAGGGCTTCGGTGAAAACGATGGTTTCGGTCAGGCGCAAGTGCGCCGCCATTTTCTATCGAGACAAATTACAAACATTTTATTTTATATTTCGAAGAACCAATTGTACATTTTCGATAAACTTCCTTGATTCTTTGAAAATCAAGGTCGACGTCCCGATATCAGTTTCCTCAATGGTTTTGACGTGTCGTTGAAGTCTTCGGAAGTAACGCAGCAAAACATACATTTGTTATGCTCTGCCCCCCTTCAGCGAGCCTCGCGCGGTCTTACAGGCATCGGTAGATAACGAGCCCCCGTCCCGCGCATCATTGACGCCAACTTTGTTTTTTTTTCGCGTTCTCTTCGATCAGTTCCTTGCGTCACTTTCGGATCGATCGTGATGAATAATTTTCGCTGCACTCCACTTTCTTCAGACCACGCGACTTCGCATGTCGAGTTTACAGCGTTTTTTCTGTCACTCGGATATCGTCGCGATAAGACGCCCGTTTGATTCGCGATAAAAACGCAATTGCCGATAAGTCGGATGCGCGTTCCCGTGCAGAAATTGTCGTAGGAATCCAATTGGATTCCCATACTTATCCCTATACTTAAACGTCACACTCGAACGTTGGATGCTCATCGAGATTCCTCATTGGAATCCAATGTACAAAGCCAATTTGAATCCTTAAGGATTTCCACATCATCGAACAGAATCCGATACGATGGATGATGGATTTCTAAACAAAATATATGGATATCGAAAATGGGTGGATCTTAAGGGGTTACACCCACTTGCGATTTTGAAAAAATCGATTTTTTTTATTGCATTTTTTTGAAGTATAAGCATCTGAGAATATGTCCTGAAAATTTCAAGTCGATCCGAACAAAATTGACGGAGATCCGAGCGTTGAAAGAGAAGAATCCGTTGTGTAAACGACCGGCTAGTCTGCCGTCTGGCGCGCTCGACCCTCCCTTCGACCTTCAATGCATTGTTCGATGAAAAGGGTCGTATACCTGGCATTCACAACGTTCATATAATAGACTGGAATTTATAAAAACGGGCCCGGAATATATGACTCTATGTAAGTTTACAAAAAAAAATATTTTCTTCGCGTAAACTGAAATTGAAACTTTAAACGCGTTTTTCTCAAAATGGCATTTCTGAAGTCGGTGACCAAGATTACTCGAACACTAATGAACCGATCTTCTTGAAATTTTGCAGGCTTATTTAATACATAAAAATGTAGTCTTTAATCGTTCGATGTTTTTTCGAAAAAAATGGCCGTTTTATAGCCAAAAAACGGCCGTTTTTTTTCGTTAAAATCGAACCATTAACTTTGACTGTCCGCCATTTCGTGAAGAATGAATATTTTTTAAAATCCTTCGATTAAAGACTAGTTTATACTTATATTTGACTAAATCCATCCGCATTTTTTTTCAGATGATCCACTTCGCCGCAATGTTGGTCACCGCAAACCGTGTATATAAAAACATTATTTCATTGACGGCCATTTGCTACTAAACAATGTAATATTTTTCAATAAAAAAATTACTGAAAATTCTTCACGATGTGTTCTTTAAGATGGTATATTGATCGATTAAAAAAGTTTTGTAGTTTTCTTTAAATAAGTTCATGAAAAAGGCCTTTTTTTGCGCTACAAGTGGGGGTAACGCCTTAAGGGAAGGGGTTTCAGCGTGAAAAAAAACACTTTTTTGCGAATTTTTTCATCTATATGGATAGAGTAAATTTATTGAAACCTTTTGTACATTGTTAAGTGTAATTTCAAGAACATTCCGTGAAATTTGTACGCGAAAATATCCACAAACAAGCCGGTGACAAAGCTTTTCCAAGAACGTCTTTGGAAAAACACGATTTGCGGTGTTCACTGTATCTCAGCTAGAAATTATCTCAAATCAAGTACCATTAAAATTTAGTCAAAGTATCATCGAGTCCTCCCCCCAACGGTCGTTAATAATTATTTTTAATTTCTAAATTTTTGGTGGTCATGTAAAGTGAAAAGTGCTATTTTTCACGAAAAATTCCGCCATTTTGGGGGTGGAAAAGCCCCTTAATGTAAAAAAATTGCAAACTAACCGTTGGGGCGAGATATTTTATATGTAAAAAGTGTGTACCAAGTTTGAAATAAATCGGTCATGTAGTTTTCAAATTGCAGTGAACACGGACTTTGAAAAAGTGGTTTCGTGAAAAACGCGTTTGAATTTTAGAGAAGTCGGACCTACATTGTTAGAGGAGCGGGACTAAATAGTCAATAACTTCGAGAGTTTTGCTCTGATTGACTTGAAATTCTGGGATTATATTCTTGAAATGTTTAACTATGAGAAAAGATAACAAAAAATCGATTTTTCAAAAGCGCAAACCTTTACCCTCCTCTTAAGGAGGTTGGAGCGTTACAATCCAAGGTTAAATTTAAAAAATTATATTGTCTGGACTATACTGAGACTTTACGAATTTTTTGAATTTTTTTTCACCACAAAACGTCGGAGATAAACAATAGTTTAATGTATGTAATTTATGATATTGAAGTTTGCATCGTTGGGATGCAACGAAATTACATTTTTTTTCGTACTGCCCAATTTTTTTCACCATATTAAAGCTACAAAAATCATTGAAACATTTTTAAACGTCCTTTTTAGGGAACCACAACCTAAATCAGGAAAAAAGAGTTCATATGGTTAAAAAAAATTACGAAATGAAAAAATAAAGAATTTTCGTTGCATTCTCACGTTGGAAATTTCAGCACCATTGTAATTTTACGTGTGGTTAGATGGGCGAGACGTTCACTAGATATAAATATAAATGTATGCAACAATCACTGATGCAGTGTTTTCATAATAATCATCGATAAAGTTAAGCTTTTTCAAGTTGGTAGTAACACAAAAGTTTTTATTATTTACGTAATAAAAATATAAACATGCATCATTTTACCCTTTAATTATGTATCTTATGAAAAATTAGGATCTACAGAATAAATCTATACCTCGTATGCATTTGTTTGAGGTTAATTGAAAAAAAATCATAAACCGTCATGTGACTAAACTGGACCGCACCAACCTCCTTAAAAGAGTATAAACCGCTCAAAAAAGTATACCTTAAAAATCGATTTGAATCATGTTACTGAAAATCCACCGGAATTATCGTTCGTTATTTATCTTACTGTACTTTGACAAAATATCACCACACACGTCCACGCTCACGAAGCATGCAGGTTATGTTCCAACACGCCGAGCTTTTTCTCGTGGCTTTTCACATATTTTCGATTCGAACGGGGTAAGAATTCTCAATCTCCAGTGCAGAATCCAATTGGATGCCAGTGAGGACTCCCTATGTGCGGTGTCCCTAACAAATCCCTATAGAGATTTTGGGACTCCCCAACAAATTTCTGCACCGGTCGCCATGTTTGACCCAAGGGAAGTCCACTGTCGTCGAATATCCATAAGTACGAATATCCATCAGTACAAATGTCCATAAGTCGCATATCCATAAGTCGAATATCCATAAGTACGAATATCCATAAGTCGAATATCCATAAGTATGAATATCCATAAGTCGAATATCCATAAGTGAGTATGGAGTAGAAATGAGTGCCAGAAATCGCGGGACGTAGAGATAAGTGAGTTTGTTTGGGTTTGTTTAAATGGACGACTTATGAATATCCATAAGTGAATATCCAAAAGTCGAATATCTTTAAGGCGTTACCCCCACTTGTAGCGCAAAAAAGGCCTTTTTCATGAATTTTTTAAAAGAAAACTACAAAACTTTCTTGATCGATCAATATACCATCTTAAAGAACACATCTTGAAGAACTTTCAGTAATTTTTTTATTGAAAAATATTACATTGTTTAGTGGCAAATGGCCGTCAATGAAATAATGTTTTTATATACACGGTTTGCGGTGACCAACATTGCGGCGAAGTGGATCATCTGAAAAAAAAATGCGGATAGATTTAGTCAAATATAAGTATAAACTAGTCTTTAATCGAAGGATTTTAAAAAATATTCATTTTTCACAAAATGGCGGACAGTCAAAGTTAATGGTTCGATTTTAACGAAAAAAAAACGGCCGTTTTTTGGCTATAAAACGGCCATTTTTTTCGAAAAAAAAATCGAACGATTAAAGACTACATTTTTATGTATTAAATAAGCCTGCAAAATTTCAAGAAGATCGGTTCATTAGTGTTCGAGTAATCTTGATCACCGACTTCAGAAATGCCATTTTGAGAAAAACGCGTTTAAAGTTTCTCTTTCAACGCTCTTTCAACGCGGGTTCTTCTCTTTCAACGCTCATATCTCAGTCAATTTTGTTCGGATCGACTTGAAATTTTCAGGACATATTCTCAGATACTTATACTTCAAAAAAATGCAATAAAGAAAATCGATTTTTTCAAAATCGCAAGTGGGGGTAACCCCTTAAGTCGAATATCCACAAGTACGAATATCCATAAGTATGAATGTCCATAAGTGAATATAGAGTAGAAATGAGTGCCAGAAATGGCGGGAGGCAGAGAAAAGTGAGTTTGTTCGGGTTTGTTTGGGTTCTCTCTATACTCACTTTTCCTCTACCTTCCGCCATTTCTGGCACTCATTTCTACTCTATACTCACTTATGGATATTCGACTTATGCATATTAACTTATGGATATTGGCACATATGAATATTCGACTTATGGATATTCGGTTATGGAAATTCGACTTATGGATATTCACTTATGGACATTGGCACTTATGAATATTCGACTTCTGGATATTCGGTTATGGAAATTCGACTTATGGAAACTCTATCCCAATCAGGGAAGTCACCCCGACGTACGTAAAGATGAAGTTCGCGTGATCGTGAATGACAGGTGAAAAGAGGATCAGGTTTTGGATCCGAATCATGCCTCGGAAACGCGATCGGACGAAATCGCACGCGCGTCCCCGCGGACAGAGCGATTGCTTGAGTTACTCTTGCAATCTCGATGCAGAAATTATTATCACGGTGTTTTGTCATTCTACAAACGTAACGGATAACAAGAGATTCGAGTTGCGTTTAACAGCGCGTACTTTCGATACCGGGCATCGCACAAACACGGGCGTTCAAACGGTTACCAAAACAAAGCGCGGGTGCTGCCGCCGCGCGGGAGCTCCTCGCAACTACGAGCGGGCGCGCCAATTTCGAATCGACGTCACAATAGCGCTGAACATTTTCTCCAGTGCTGATTATATTCGTAAATAGTATCACCCGATCGAGACACGTGGATGGAAAACAAATACGAAAATTGTCGATGCGTCGACCACAACCTCAATAGTCCTACTTTGGATCTGCTGTTTGCCGGAAGTCAATGAGAAAATGGAAGAAAAACAGGAAAAATCAAGGCAAATATTCTAGCTTGCAACATTTTCGTAACATTGGGTCGTTTTGTGGCCTCTTACGCGAGATTGAGAATTATGGGAGATCCAACTGCAGGCGAATGTAACCACAATTTGAAATTTTTAAATATACCTCCTACGTATAATATTTATATAATTTCTTTAATTTCAAATTAAAATAGTTTTTTTTCTTCTAATAAATTTAATTTCAGTACGTGGCAATTAATTACACTACAATTATGCAGCCGATGATTGTAACATTTTCTAAACTTTCCTTCATGCATAAGTAACCCACACAAAAAATCTAAAACGTTCTGGAACATTTCTGTTCACCATACGATTCTCATCGTATCCGAGTACTACGGCACATTAACTTGGAGGAAGGACACGACTGTGACGGGCCAAAAAGGCTTTTTTTCTGATTTTTTTTGGCCCATAGATTATTTATTTGGAATTTGGAAAAAAAGGTATGTTATTAAGCATACATTAAACTTATTTTTCGCACATTTTTCTGCAAAAAAAAAATTAAAAATTGACAACGTTATTGAGGTATAATAAGGTCTCGGTATAAAAAATGTGGGCCGACGACCGGATCAATAACTCGACAATGGTTGGTCTGAATAATAAAAAAGTTTTACAATCCATGTAAATGTAGTTCTCGTTGTACGTAGTCGTTTGTCGAAAGAAAGAATCACAGAATGATGGGGGTTGAAAAAAGTGTAGTTTTGGTGATATTTTTACTTTTATTCGGGGGCTTAAAAAATACTAGATCGAGATCAATTAAGGAAATTTTAAGCCTTAAAAATTGAAAATCGGACAATTATAGATGATGTTGAAGTTTGCATTATCGCAATGCAACGATTTTTGGAAACACTTTCAAAAAATCCTGCGATCCTTCAAAAATATTATGCATATTCGTTTATAGCTGAAAAAACAGTTTTAAGGAGGTACGGTGATTGGAGCGAGTTCAAGATAAAAGCCCGATTTTTTTTATAGCATTGTCGAGACCTTCGTCCATGTGTATGCGGAGTTTCCACGAGATTTACCGTACACTTTTCGAGTTATTAATTGTTAAAGTTGGTGAATTAGTTACACGTAGATGACAAAATGTGCCTGTCCTCTCATATATCGATTTTTTTTGTGCTACTTGGAGCCAAGAAACACGTAAAAAAAACTGATGGTTGCGTTCGTTGAATCTTTGTGATCGATAAGGCACCTTGAATTGGAAAGCTCACCGCAGAAATAAGCAATAAATTTAGAAATAAAGTCGCAAAAACCGAATTTTCGGAGAGCGAGACTTCTCGTGACGTAACAGCAGCCATCTCGCTCGACGTGTGGCAACGCCGGATACCCGCGCAAATTTGATTCGTCTATCGGATATTTTAAACGCGAATTAAAAATATGATTGTGCGAAGCCGTACATTTTTTAATGGATTATAAAGGGCCTTTCGTCGATATTTACTTGAAGTTCTTTTACGTACAGCAAAGGCATCTCAATTTTTCTGGCGACATGTCCCTATACAACGCATCTATATATAAATTCAGCATGGGAGAACCGTCATATAAAATGAACGTTCCTTTTTATACCTGCAAATATTGTGAAAATTGGGAAAGGGAAAAATAACATAACAATCGATGAAATATGTTTTGACTTTGGACAGATTGGACATTGGACATTGAGGTTCAACTTCAACGCGACGTTTTTTATTTGCAATCGTAATGTTATCTTTTCATTTTCTAATTCTTGTCCGTCAGAATCTAGATTTGTCTCTAAACTGGACTTCAGGTACAATCCCGTTACTCTTTTGATAAACTTCCACAGTATTTCCATTCTCCATGTTAACCAGTTACAAAAAATAATAAGCCGGGCGCGTGGAACCCGGGAGGGTTGGCTGAAAACCAATAGTGCTATAGCGACTCGCGCGCCGCCATTTTGTATTCTTTTGACAAATAATGTTTTGTTTACACGCTTCAATATATACCTAATAAAGCCTAAGAGTTCGTTTGACTATGTATCTTATTCCTTTCTTTTAAAAAAATTCCAAAGAAAACGGCCAAAAATTAGCAGTTACAGTGGTTTCCTTCTCAATGAACCTTAATGACTTCCGTAAATGATAAAAATTGTATTATAAGAATCTAGAAATGAAAAAAATAAATAAAAAGGAACTTCCGTTCTATTTCAACGATGCAAACTTCCACGCCATAATTACAGCTGGAGTTATGGCTACGGCCAGGTCGAGAATAGTCGTTTCGAGAAAACGTCAATTGAAAGTTTTACCATACGTAAATCGTTGCGCTACCTGCTCTCAGTAAATCGGATCTGTAATTTAGTCAATTTCTAAAAGATAAAAAGATACCACAAATTCTACAAAGATACCATAAACATAAATATTATTATGATTATGGTATCTTTATTCAACTTATGTAATAATAGATATCTGTACTTTAACAAAAAAATATTCACCAAACATACGTTTTTCTAACTTCTTAAGTTTTTAAGTTCAAAATATGGAAAACTATTACGTTTTTCCTTAAAATCTAAATTGGGCACTTTATAATCAAATTATGCTGTTTCCTTCTTCTCTTAAACTAATTATTGTTCTTAGAGGTTTCTTACTCAATAGGTAAGCTCCCAATATTTGTTCACTTCAGGAACCGAATAGAATTCCCTCTTAGAATTTGTTTTTTAAGCTTTTTTATTTTCTCTTCAACATCTGACCAAGGATATAAATTCAAACCTTTTTTTTTCTGGCCACCTGGAACAAATGAAATGATATCATCATATTCAGAGGCACAAACGATACCATATACGTTAAGGTTTCCCTCGTTTCGTGCAAACACTAAAGCATTATCACGAAATCCCGAATATCTGTACGATGCCGATCAGAAAATCATCTCTGAAGATATGTGCTGTACCTGACCACGATCAAGGTACAACGGGTTTGCCAGGATCAAGGTACAACACCCCCACCTGTTGATGATCACTCACACATAAAAATATTGACGTTGTGTTTGGCTAAAATCAGCCTACGTCCTAAACGCTACCCCCATGGAAATTTATATACGCAAAAATATACTGCAAATTTATTTTATTAATAATTGTAATACATGTGAAATGTATGCCATATATTGAAAATATATGTGCCAAATTCTAATTTTCGTAACGTTTTTATATACGAAATGTATATGCGTGGTATTACTGTATATCAATGTATCATATATCAATGATATATGTAGCATTTACCCTGCATATATACCACATATATTGAGCATATATGTTGCATACACACTGCATACATTCCACATATATACTGCATAAATGGTACATATATGCCACATATATACAGATACGCGCCGCATATCTGTGTATATGTGCTTGTATGTAATAGTGTACTTTAACTGTAAGTTAAGTATTTTTAAGTTTTGTTAAGTTTAACTGTAATAGTGTTTATACGCAGCATATATTTCTTGTCAGGAATATGTATCAAAAATGTATGCGTCATATATGATGCATAAATGACACATATATGAGTCATATATGACGCATACACTGTTGATATATTTTTCTGACAAAAAAATATATTGAAAATATATCGAAAATATATGCGTCGTATATGCCTCATATATGCATCATATATAGTGTTTATACGTAGCATATATTTTTTTGGTCAGAAAAATATATCGAAAATATATGGGCCATATATGCATCATATATTTGGGGCATATATACTGAATATACACGTATTATTCTATTTTTCGTCACTATATATGCGACCGATATATATATAGGTAGCATATATTTTCTGCATATATTTTACATACATAAATTTCCATGGGGGTAATAAAGTATCTCCCTAAAACAGCAAGTTGTGAATAATTATGTAGCTAATAAGAAAAGTTACGAAGAAAGCAAAAAATTCGAAACTTTTCGGAACCCAAAATTTCAAAATCGTTTCACGTGCAAATGCTGAGTAAATGTCTGCAATTAACTTCATGTTGATATGCCTTTAAAAAACGTCGGCGCACCATAAACAAACATCCGTAAAAAGGGCGGGAACATTTGAAAAAGTTGAGTGGCTCAAGGTACATAGGGTGTCAAGGTACAGCAGCTTCCCCTATACTTTGAGAAAAAGCAATAAAAATGATTTTTTCAAACCGTCACAGTGGTGTCTCGTCTTAAGGGGCTATACCAGTTCGAACGCTGAAAATTTGGGTGATTTTCGGGATTTTTTTGGAAGAAGAGTACTCAATTAAATGTTTCGGAAAATTAAGAATATATTTGGCTATATTTAACCTATATTACGTAATTTTTTCATAGAAAAATATTGAGATCCAAGCGACTTATGCGCTGCCTTCGGAGGCGCAAAAAAAAGTTCCTCCACTGCTGACATGATTCCGGCCGATTGAGTAGCTGAAACCGAAAAAGGAAAAAATGTCGGTAAACTGGAAGGTATTTCCTGTACAATGACGCAGGATTTTCGAAAAATATCAAAATCTAACAAAATGGCGTAGTGGTGAAAAAAGTCTGTTTTCTTGCCTATAAAATGGTCGTTTTTTTCAATGCCAAAGCGTCAATTTCCATCCAATCACAAATATCCTACGTCATTGTAGAGTAAATATATTCAAAAGTACTCAGTTCAAATTTCAAGTCAATCGGATAATTGCTCTTTGAGTTACAATGTCGGCAAATTTGAAAAATCTCATTTCGAGAAAAAACGCCTTTAAACATTTAACTATCGATTTTAGCAAGATAACATTATATTGATATAAATGATAATGATATTCTTGAAAGTATAAACTGTCGAAAAAAGCAAAAAAAAATCGATTTTATGCAAGTGTCACACTGGTATAGCCCCTTAAGACTCTCGTGCATCCTGGAAAAAAAGGTTCTCTAATTTTCATAGAGATCGACTGTATTTGCGGCACGTCCATAGTCAGTAATGCAGCGAAGCAATCCATTGCTTCAAGCCAAGCACCATGCTCCATTGTTCGAACTGGCGACCAATTCGGTGTGCTCTAGGGGCAATGTCATTATACACACTGCGTCCGAGCAAGCCAGAAAATTGACGCTACAACTAGTGCATCAAAAAGTATCGCTGTTATATATATATCAATTTTATTTAAACAATATTCGCTTCTTTTTTTATAATACAACGTTTTTTCACCATTCGCACAAGTATTACATTCACTCGAGCGATTCAACATTTGCACTGGGTTTTTACAACTTTTTTCCCGACAAAAATACGACTGGGCGATACTCCCCTTTATTTGTTTTTTCTTTTTCGTTTGTTTTCGCTTTCACAAAAATTTCGCCAGGGAACTAAAAGGAAAAAAATACCATTCGCCAGTCTTCAAAACGAAAATGAAATGGATGGAGGCGCGTTTAAGATCGCAGCGCCTCTCTTCGGGCTCCAATGTATATACATGATATACGATAGTCCCGCAGACGTACTCTGTATTCGGCCAATACAACTTGGATTGTGAAAACAATGATCGACGAATTGCGTCGCGCGAAATTACAGCGTTTGCTCTGGATTTTTTTTATACATCTCCAACGACCGTTGCTCGATATTCGATCATTCGTGGATCTCAATCAATTGCGTCCCGTCAACGCTTCGCACTCCCGATACGCCCACCCGCCCACGCAGCTGCAGCACACTCGCCACCTTGTTCATTTTTTATAGACTAGATCGAGCTGGCCACACGATTGAATGAAAATACGTGTCAAAAGCTACCTTTTTGTTTTCAATGTACGTACGAATGATTTTTTTTTTTAATTCAAATTGCTATCTATCGTTAAACCTACGTGTTTGTCACGTGAACATTTCTGGCTTTGCCATTTTAATGATTCGTCGAAAATGTGACGTCGGTGCCTAGCAAACTCGAAAGCTCTCGCGAAAAAATTTGTCACTCTTGAATAGATGGGACGCGATTTTTGGTTGTTGTTGAAAATAATAGTAGTTTTTCACGTCAATTAATAAAAATGTACGGAATTGCAGTATATCAATTTGGCAGAAAATTGTAAAAATGCGAAGCGTCAATGTCTCGTTATACATCGTATTTTTTAAATGAAATATTGAGAAAATCGCGAATACAGTTTCTTTTTTTTCGGTGTGTGTGTGTGTGTGTATATATATATATATATATATATATATATATATATATATATATATATATATATATATATCTATATTCGAGTGTCGAAAAAAATAAACTGTTACTCATTATAATGGCGTCAAGTATATAAAAAATTTCTGCCAAATTTGAACTCCCTAACGCGGTGGATAATTTTTCGCCTGATTTAATTTACACAGAGAATTTGTCCTTTACGTTTAAACTTGAATAACTCAATAAGTAAGTAATATTGTCTATATCCGGTCGACGCTTTTCAAAGTAAAATTTCTAAATGATATCAAAATTTAAATCTCAATATGATTATAGAGATAGAGAAAATGATTTTTTTCATAGAAATGTGAGACATGGAGAAATGACATTTTTCAAAAATCCGTAATGTGTAAAGGTAATGATATCGAGATCGGAAAGTGTTTTACCGCTCTAAAGGTCAGTCTTAAGAATCGTCAAGTGGATTTAGCAAGTATTCATTAGCTGTCGATTGCTTCAAGGTTGCACGTAAAGAGCGAATTTTCCGTGTTAAGGTGGGATATACATTTACGAGGATCTAAAAATAAATTAATTTTTTGTTAAACGATAGAACTACATATGTAGAATATTTTCCGAAAGTTTCAAAGCGAAATTAGAAAAACTTCAAACGTTACAGTCAACGCTTCTCAAAATTGCATTTTTGAAATTGGCGTGCGGAATCACTCAAAAAGTATTAAGCCGATTGAGTTGAAACTTGGTAGAAATATCGATAACATTGCTACCTTCTACTTGACGAGAATTGTTTCTGAAAAATTAGAAGAAAAAAACTACCGCAAGATAAAAAAACTACCACAGCTTCGCCATTTTCACGATGAATGAATTTCGAAAGTTTGTTTTGTATACTTAAATATACTATTGAAGTATACCTACAGCTTGATAAATGTAAATACCCATTTCTTCGTTTGAAAAATTGTTCAATTTTTCCCCGTCTAAATGTATATCCCCCTTAATCAAACGGGGCCGAAAACGAGCGTTGCCACTCCGACTCAAGTTAGCGAGCTCAAGTGTGGTATTTTTGAAATTCCAACTCACCCTGACATATGTATATATGTATATACACTCTCGGTCTCCATATTGATAACGAGACATTTCGCTTTCGCAGTTTATACAATTATTGTTGAAAAAGAAATTTGACGCGGCACGAACGTCCACGTCGATCGATGAAAAAATGCACGTATGCGAAACGCAGTTCCTGTATTGGTTCATTCTTTCATTTACTTTGCAAAATGAATGGGATTGTACGGTCGTGTACTATCGAATTCCGTTCCTTACGTCTACGCGGATTGGACGAAATTTGACACTGTCTCGAAGATTTATTCATCAAACTTTGAGATAACTATGAACGTACGAATTTTTTTTCAAATTAGTATCATGAACAACTGCGATGCAATATTCCTTATTCCAATTATCCGTCATGACGTTGAAGTTTGCATCGTTGGAATGCAACGAAAATCATTTTTCAATTATTCGTGGCTGTGAAAATTATTCAAACGTTTTTACGTATCCTTATAAAAGATTTGCGTTTTGAAAAAAAGAAGGCTTTGGGATGGGCATGAAAATAACGAGCTGAAAACGAACGAAAAAATCGTTGCGTTCCAACGATGCAAACTTCAACGTCGTTTATCCGTCTGGTTCGATTTGGTGATTATTCCGTATTGCTATTAAATAGAACCTGCGAAACTCAATGTTTCCGTTTAATTTGTCATTTTCGCGGTACGTCACTCGTCCTATTACAACGGGAGACAATGATAAAAATCGTAATATTCATATGTATATATATGAAGATAACGAAAAATAGAAAACGATAGATTACGAAATGGAAATATAAGATACGCAACGTCCCTCGAGAATTCTCCTACGTACAATGCTACAAAGACTAACTTCCATCCACATTACTGGCGATCTAACGCGTTATAAAAAGTACGAGTATTAAATTTTTCGAAAGAAATGCACTTTACTTATCCTACATCGAGCGATTATAAATATTATTCACATTCGTTAAATTGTCATTAATCAGACACATGGATAAATACGAGGTTCGGACTAAAACAAAGTCGTTTGAACAAATCTTTCGCGATTGATACATTTTTCTTGTTTTTTTTTAATCTTCGTTTTCGTTTTCTTTTTTCTTCATTCGGTGTCGCGTGGACCTTGAGAATGCATTTTTATGTGTTTGTATTTTTCATCGTCTAATTCTACGGAAAAACGGCAGTACTTTCGTACAAGAAACGCTGAGAGAAAATAAAGCGTTCCTCGGTCTCTGCCCCTGCCGTTTTTATTCTTTCGTTCCCCATTCTCTCTCCCTCTCTCTTGTTACCGTTCACGTGAATGAGGAATCGGTCACCCTCAAAGCTCAAACATTACACGCAAGGCCCTTTGAATCTTCAAGTACCTTGATTTAGAATTGAACCCTCGCTTATGCCAAAATCCGAAAAACTATATGCTGCTATCGACATTCCTTTCTTCATTTTATTTGTTTAAAACTCGTAATTGAACTTTCACACACGTTCATTCTTTCGCCGCCTTAATATCTCGGGATAACTCTCGAATTACTCCGATTTTCCGCCCTACTGTACATCCCTTACCATATTCAACTCTTCGTTCTCAGTTTTGATTATCACCATTGAGTTTTCTAATTGCCGTTCTAACGAAGAGCTCTTTTTAATAGTTATATATACATGTGTATATATAGATAGATGCGTGTATGTATGTGTGTGTGTGTGTGTGTGTGTATATATATATATATATATATATATATATATATATATATATATATATATATATATATATATATATATATATATATATATATATATGTACATGCACACACACAGGTAAATATAGGCACACAACCAAACATCCTGGCACAACATACTTATTTACATTTCGTGCCTGGTATCGAAAGTGCGCAAGTGGCTAGCGTCCTAAGGCGGATTATCGTCACCGCTTTTCTACGAGATCTCGTTCAGTCGCCACGAAGAATTGCGAGTGATGAATGAATTTGGTGACACGGGATGACAAGTGTAATTTCGTCTTCGTAACGCCAATCAAAGGAACAACAACGACAAATAAAAGACGATGGATGAATCGAAAGCAGTGTCGAAAAAAAACGCCAAAGGTTCAAGAATCACCTGAGCGACGAGAAAATACGCTTCTCGGGGTAGTCTCTCGTTGCTCGAAGCCAGCAACTTCGTTTTTTTTTCGTTTCAAGTACGATTCCATTGCTATTGTTTATCCGTACGAAGTGAGTGCGCTGCTAATCGCTCTGAGACATTGGCCACGTCGTTGCCGCATTATAGACACGCATACATTACATTCTCTCTCTCTCTTTCTCTCTCGCTCTCGCTCTTCCTCGGTCCCCCTTCTAAGAAAATTCTAATAGACGTATATACAAAACTGTACAATTCATGTTATCGACAGAACCGAAATAAGTGTAGCCAAAGAACAATCCCGGGGGTGGGGGGCCAAGTTCGACGCAAAATTATCAACGACGAACGATGTATGGGAACGAAATCTTTTACCCCGCCTATATTTATACAACAATGACGAAAAAAAAAAAAACGAATCATAAGAGTCTCGATGATCGATGAATCCGCGTGAATTTTTCTCGTTCGGCGACGAACGCGAAAACGAACGTGTACAAAATGATAACGCGCAGCAAACGAATCGTCGGTTTTTCGTCAACTGAGCGATGCAATTCGATTGACACGAATCTCCTATTTCTTCACACATTCTTTTCCGATTCCTTTTTAATACTTTTTAGTGTCGACCGAGCGATTTGTTTGCACAACTATAATATATATCCGAGATCGGAACCAGAGGCCCGAGATGAACAATTAAATGTTTTATCAGTCTCGCGCAAAACTAAAACTGAACTTGTCGAAGTTTTAAAACTTCGACAAGCGGTTGCGCGTGTGTTTTTTTTGTTAGTTTTCCTTGTTGTCTTTGTAATATTAAATATTCGTAGGAAAAATATTCACTCTTCGTAAATGGTAGAATCGAGACGCGTGGAGTGAAAGAAATAATGGACGACGCGAAAATGTTTAAACTGTTGACCACAAACTGATCGTTGCTATTTTGAACCTGCTATTCGCCGTACGACATGAGAAAATGGAAGAACGAAAAAAAAAAAACATCAAAACGGAAAGGTAAAGATCTCGTTTCAACCCCGGAACATTTGTGTAACATTGGCAAGGAAAATTCGTCACGCGGCTGACGATCGAGACGCTCCGTTCGCTCTTTCATGAGATTAAAAAAAAAACTCTCTACATTCTCATAGAGATAGTCAGAATTGTATAAAAAAAAACGGTGAACAGAAAATATAACGATACAATATCTAAAATAAAATGTTGACCTTTCGAACATGATTTTTCTTTTCTGCATTATTCATTAAATGCACGTTGAGTCTGGATGCTGACTGGCGGACTTTCGGGATTTTTTCGGATCCTTCGTGGTCAGTTCCTGAGACGGCCTTCTCGGACTGCCTAATGTGACTAGGGCTGAGGCTACCGCGAGACCGGCTCCTTGACCAGTCGGTGTGTAAGCCTCACCGCCGGTCGGAAGTCTTACAAGCAGCGACAACACAGCAGCACGATTCCCGCAACAAGGCTCCAGTGCTATCGGACTTGGTACGTCCTGGCAAAATTTCAACGACTTCGTCAAAACAATAGGGATGTTTTCAGTAACCAAGAGCTACCAAAAATATTGTTATGAGGTGATAGCTTATAATTAAAGTAACTCTCGGAAGTGCCTATTTTATTTTATTTTCGTGAAAATTGTAGATAAATTTAGATAAACAAATTGTAAAAAAGAATATCTATAAGTCACGTGACAAAGAGCACCAATCAGAGCGCATTACGTCACACTTTGCAAAACACGAACGAGTCGATGCTCTAAGCATACTGCTTATAATAGGCTGTTACTGTTTACTTTGTCTTGAGGCCTTGGGCCACAGTAACGGGTATAAAATCATGTGCGAATTTAACAATTTTTTTTTCGAATTTGTCTACGTTCGACTGCATAATGGTGGCCAATTTCTTTACGAGAAACAACGACTTCTGCTCTGCAGTATTCAGAAACGTGAAGACTTCCATGTTACTTACATGGAAGTCTACCCTAAAGAATTGTAATTTGTGCAAGAAGTAATGTATATAGCATTTATAATATTACAAACTCTGTAATAATTTGAACAAATTTTCGAGGTTGTTTCGTTTTACAACTTGTTTTGTTTTATTTAATTGCAGGTCATCAAGACAGTCATACGGTGATGAATAGAATCTAGAATTCATCTTTGAACATATTAATTCTGAAATGTTCGTTGTTGTTTCTGTTTAGCGACCCGTATTTTACAGCGAACGATTTCACGCCGTTAAATGACAGATCTGGGAGTTTTGGCCCGTATTTTCAAACGGATGAAGTAAAACGCGATTTTTGAAGAATTTGCTGCATGTAAATACATGAAATAAAACATTTTGTGCCACATTATGTATACGTGAACAATTTTTAACACTTTCCCAAAAATAGGCAACATTTATTCTCGTGCTAAAATGGTCTTTGAGGGCATGTACAAGGTCAACATAACCTCACAAATTTTCCAACCCAATTTTCTCATACATGGTTAAATTTTTTAGGAAAAACAAAGCATTAGGCTCTGGAGAATTCCCTGACGCAGAGCTTGATGATTTCCTTTTGCTCTAAATATTATTCATCTCTGGGAAATCTCTGTTCGAAAATTTCAGCTATGTCTCTCGCACTCATATGTCACGTGGTAGATTTTCTACTTCGCCTTAACGAGCTACATCTACCTAGGTGGGTTACAAAATTACATTTTCCAAAGATATTTTCATTCGATAGTATCACCTTTCAGCTATATTCGCCGAAAATTTCATTGAAGTTTTCCTTAAATTGAATGAGCTACAGCTTCTGACAGACGGCCGGGCGAGCGGCAGCAGCATTATACTTCAAACTTTAAACGCGTTTTTCTCGAAAAACTGTTTTCAAAGTCGGTGGACATGATATCTCGAGAACCACTTGATGAATTGTTTCCAAATTCACAGGAGATACGATGAGAAACATTTAAAGGTCGTTCACGATCTCACTTATAGAAAATCGATCTCCATCTTTTTGAAAGTCATTTTTAAGATCGACGATCGTCGACGACTCGTATTTATTGTTAACTTGAACAACCCGTTTGGTTTTTTGTTTTCGGATGGATCGTTTAAGGCGTCTTCTCACTGTAGACGCTAGAAATAAAGGCTATTTTCATGATTTTTTTGATAGGTTTTTTTAAAAATGTATTTATGTAACGCAAAGAAACTTTTTTTAAATTTTGATGTTTACTATTTTTTTGGCCTAAAACGGTGAAAAAAACGTTTTTTTTTGTTTTTTTCGAAGAATATCTGCCATTTTATTATTTTTGCAAATATAAAAAATCGTATGATATGCGCTATAGCCATTAACATACTGAATCCAAAACCGTTTGATTTTTATGTTTCGAATGATCCATCTCCGAGATTTTATCAACAGCGCAGACCTACCATTTTTTAGGACATTTTTTTAACTACCATTTTCTTTTATGAATTTAAGGGGCCAATTCACTTTGAAAATGTAAAAAAATCGAAAGCAAGCATGACTTGACGAAATCAACGATGATGAGCAATCAGAAGGGATTTTGTACGGTGCAGGAATTGCCGATTGAGTTTAGGTAAGAGTTAATCATAGTATAAACTTCAAACGCGTTTTTCTCGAAACAACGTTTTCAAAATCTAGCTCCATCGTATCTCTAAAACTAATAAACCGATTGTCTTGAAATTTGAACCACATATTGTAAACATGATTCGCAACAAGATGACCCTCGATGGTTTGAAAAATTTTGGTTTTTACTCTTTTTTTGCGAAAAACTGCGAAAAAAACGCGTTTAAAAAAACTTTTTTCGTTTTTCATCTGCCATTTTTTTATTCTTTGATAAAACTTCATATCCGAGAGTCATTTTGTAGCTGGTGTCATATTGAATCTAATGGACTTTGATTTTTTTGTTTAAGACAAGCCATTGCCGAGTTGTGATGGAGCTACCTAGCCCACCTATTTTTGAGGCGTTACGTTAAACTATAGTTTTTGTACTTAAAAATGAATGAAAATGAATTAAACATTTTTTAAATGCATTTCAAGACTTTATTTATCAAGCCCAACAACTTTTATATTCATATCTTTCATAAAATCCTCAAAAAAATTCGCGAAAATAGCCTTTTTTTCGTGCCTTCAAAGTGGACTGGCCCCTTAATGTATTTCGAAAGTGTATTTATTAAGTGTAACAACTTTTATATCGATATCTATAATATAAACCTATCAGAAAAATTCATAAAAATAGCATTTTTTCAGCGTCTAAAGTGAGAAAACCCCTTAAGCCGGAGCGTCCACCGCCAAACGTCGCGAAAAAAATTTCATCATCTCCCAGCGGCCATGTTTTTGTTCTTTTTCTGTATTTTTCGGCAATTTTTTTAAAGGCTCTCAATTTACACTGCTAGCCAAAAATCCCCGCCCCCCCCCCCCCCGCCCCCTTATGATTTGCATACTATACGAAATTTCACATAGAAATTATTCTTCATTTTTGTAATCAGCGTGGAGAGGAAGCTTTTGGACAGCAGTGTTTGTACCATTGTGTTAAAAAAAAGCGTTTCTTTTTCACTAACAGTTTCCCAGATTTTGTTTCTCGGAATTTAGCCATTCTTTCCGGCCCTCTAGATCAGCCTTTCCCAACCTTTTTTCACAGTGGACCTCTAGAACGCCCTCTCGCGGTCTCGTTCGTCAATTTTGGATGTTTATTCATATCGTCCGCGGACCCCTTGGGACATGCTCTAGATAGATGTAGCTCCTTAAAAGAAATATTAATCCAAACAAAAGCGAGCATCGACGAACCTTCTTCTTTTTGCGACAACCGTTGGAATCGGGCTCCGTACGTTCCGCATCCGTCGCGACAATGTCTCGCCTCTCGATCTCCACCAATACCTGGCTGAACGCCCGACTCGCCATTTGTTCCATCTCAACGAAGAGCCGCTGACGTCGTCTGTACATGTCGTACTTTTGTTTGATCTTCCACAAAAACGCGGCGACCAGGAGCAGAGCGAGGAAGCACCTGTGCGGTGTCATGTAATCTCTAGTTTACAAGTTAGTACTGCCTGAGGTTCAGGACAACAGAAACACTCGGAAAATCGGGCAAGGCGAAATAACGAGAGCGAACGAAACGAAAGAAAAAAAACCTGACACAAAAGTAGCTCAATGGAGTTTTCTCTCACAATTGGAAATCCGAATTGGCTGTTTGGGCCTATCTCTGTCGGTGAACACGTCGCTGACACTTACGTGGAAAATGTGATGAAGAATTGTTGAAGATTGAGCTTGGAGTACTGGGAAAACGAGATTTGTATCCACAATGGTGTACGGAAGTCGTAAACGTATACGTGAAACGTCGTGAGAGTATTGTTGTCCTCGCTACCGAAATTGTACTCGGCTTTGTTGAAGCGATGCTTGTAGGTGGTACAATTGGCACCTAGTAAAAGCGGCTTCTCCGGACTGTTCGCTTTCTTTATCGTTATGTTCATTCTCGCTAGGACCGAACAGTAGATCGAGAATTCGGCATCGACGTCCGGCTTGGAGGGTGAATTTTTGAAGTTTATCGCTGTGTAATGGCTGTCATCCTTCTTACTAAGATTGAACGTGAATTGATAGTCTATGACGAGGTCGTCTGGAACATCGAGATAGTCTATGAACGTGGAGCATTGAAGGCGACGAAATAATCGATGATCTTCCACGTGTTATCGATTCTACGACAAAATTACCGACAAGGGCTCATTCAATAAGTTTCCATAAAACGGGCAACTTACAAAAACAAGATCCCTTGGTTGGATCTCCGTGGTAGAGATTGGCAACGTCGCATCGCTCGCAATGGTCACCGGTGATACCTTTCGTTGTGCAGAAACACTTGCCAGTCTCGCTGTTGCACTCGGTTCCTTGATCGTTGCAGAAACAAGCTAAACGTTGAAACGTCGATTATTAGTACACCTGACACGAATGTTGTTATCGCATATATTTCGCTCGTTCATCGGAGAAGCTCTGATGTGGGGGAAAAAAAGAGTTCAAAAAGCAGATAGCTGCGCTCGACTTTTTGCAGCGTTGCCATACAGCTTGGTACAGATGTTCGTGGAAGCTGAACGAGATTACGTAGCGAATGATTGAGAAATGTTCCAAAAAGCGTCTTTCATGAATAAACGATCGAAACAACTGAAGATTGAAGGCGTTATCATTCTTTAAAGGGCTATACCAGTGTGACACTTTAAAAAAAATCGATTTTTTTGCCTTTTTCAACAGTTTATACTTTCAAGAATATCATTATCATTTATATCAATATCGTTTTATCTTGCAAAAATCGATAGGTAAATCTTTAAACGCGTTTTTCTCGAAATGAGATTTTTCAAATTTGCTGACATTGTAACTCAAAGAGCAATTATACGATTGACTTGAAATTTGAACCGAGTACTTTTGAATATATTCACTCTACAATGACGTAGGATATTTTTGATTGAATGAAAATAGACGATTTGGCATTGAAAAAAAAACGACCATTTTATAGGCAAGAAAACAGACTTTTTTTTCATAACTACGCCATTTTGTTAGATTTTGATATTTTTCGGAAATCCTACGTCATTGTACAGGAAATACCTTCCAGTTTAACGACATTTTTTCCTTTTTCGGTTTAAGCTACTCAATCGGCCGGAATCACGTCAGCAGTGGAGGAACTTTTTTTTTGCGCCCCCGAAGGAAGCACAAAGTCGCTTGGATCTCAATGTTTTTCTATGAAAATAATATGTAATATAGGTCAAATATAGCCAAATATATTCTTAATTTTCCGAAACATTTAATTGAGTGCTTGTCTTCCAAAAAATTCTTGAAAATCACTAAAATTTTCAGCGTTCACACCCAACTTTCCATACAGACTGAGGACAATCCAAGTAATAATACATTGAATTTTCAAAGCCATCGAAGCATTTCTGTCCTCAAAACCGAACGTTACTTTCTCCGTCGAGCGTCGCAGCGGATATCACGGCGAAAAAAACTCACGCTGGCACGTTGCACCGTTCAAGGGACTCCCGTAGTATCCGGCGATGCATTTCTCGCAGTGAGTGCCGTTGGTAAGATTAGCACAGGGTTGAATGCATACACTGCTGTTTGGAAGACACTGGCTGTGTCCGTTGCACTGGCAAACTAACAATTGAAAAGATCGCCAAAATATATTCGATCGCTAATCATCAGGGTAACGAGAAATTTGTCGTTTCAACTAGAAAGAAAGACAAAAAAAAACGGAAATTATACCCACTCGGACAACTGGTAAAGTACCATCGATCGTGGGGACAAGTCTCGATGCTACGGCTGCTCGGCCCCCGTGCTCCGCCCGGCATGCATTTGCCTTTTCCCGTGACCGAGCCATCGTCGCACCATCCGCAACCCGGATCCGAGCGGCAGCTCGAGCACGAGGAATAAAAGCTGCACCACTCTTTGCCGGTTTCGGTGGCGCGGCAGCGAGCGTCGCTGGTCGTCCAACCTCGGCACTGCCCGTACGGGAAACTTGCCGGATAGGCGTTCTTGTCGACGCACTTGGCCTCGTTCTGGCACCATATACAATCGGACTCGGTGCAATTGCGACAAGACGTAAATTCGACGCAGGGACTGCGACAGGGACTCTCCATAGTGAGACGCTGAGCTTGTATCGTGCCGTTGGTAACTTTGACGTCTCTTATCTTGGCGAGCTTGCGACAACGATCCGGTCCGCTCGACCACGACCATATGCAATGAGGATTGGGCGAGCACGCGTGGCACGTGTGCAACTGCAGGCACTCGTCACCCGCGTGAGTCTCGCACTGGTCGAGTTCGCGGATGCTCACCGGTGAATTAGCGTTACGTGTACACATCTCGTGGGAACAATTCTCACCGCACCACACGCAATTGTAGGAAGTTTGTACGCACGCGGCACAGTCGGTGAATAGCTTGCAGAGTTCCTCGTGCGAGGTCATACCGCGCGGTGGTGTCTCGTCGATGCATCTCATGTATGTACCATCGTGAAGGTCATCGTTCGCCAACTCGTTGCGCGATACGTTCGTTATGCCGAGGCAACGCTCCTCGCGCTTGTCCCACACGCACTTGACACCGTTCCTCGACACGAGACACTGATTCTGCGATGTCAAGTGATCGCAATTGCCCGGTGTGTAACGCAACATATCGGCCAACATTTGACCGTCGAAACCACCGTATATGTACATCGACTTTTCGAATACGGTCGCGCTGTGACCGTATCTCGGCAGATTCGCCATTTCACGCGGCATTGGAAATTGCTGCCACGTGTCGCACGTCACGTCGTAGGATATCGTGTCGGCCGAGTAACATCGGGCGCCGTGCGAATGCAACGTATCGTTGTGCGTATTGCCGCCGAATACGAGCATGAGACCGCCCGTGACGAATACACCGGTGTGAAAGAAACGGGCCGACGGCGCCGCCGTCAATAATCGCCATTCTCGATAAATCGGATGATACGAGTATATACGATTGGTCAGCACCTGCGTGTTCTGCGTCTCGAACACGTAGCCACCGTAAACGTATATGCGACTCGTCAGCGGATCGTACGCTGAACTGTGACCGTATCCGCCCTTCACCGGAAATCCAACCGTCTCGACGATCTGCCATTTCCGATGACCGAACGAATATTCCTGCACTGTATTCAGATAACCGTATTGCGGCGAATGTCCGAATATCACGATCATCTTCTCGTCCTTGCCGTGAATCTGTATGAGATTCGCCGTGTGTCCGGCTACCTGGGGATCAACACGATTGAACAATATGTCAGTCGTTTGAGGTAATCCTATCGCTTCACACTAGTCATACCGCTGAACGTAAATGAGACTCGTACAATTTATATTTTTTACATGTGCAACAAAAAATTGTAATAAGTAAATTTTCCATGTGTAAACTGTTTAATGAATGTTGACATTTAATTAGAAAAATGAAAAGAATAGTTATTCCAACGATTCGCGCAGTATTTCTAGGTTTGATATTTGGCAATATTGGTTCTATCTCCGTTTCTTTTTACTCAACCAGGCGAGTTTAACCTCCATGCTTTTCAGCGTTGATCTGACAAAACGATGTGAGGTGCGGGAAATATAAAGCATTGTATTCGGGCCACGAGTGGTAAAAAAATGAAATATGGGTGGAAATTCGAATGAGTGAGATGAGGTTAGGACTACAGTCAGCTGTTGCCTTGCTGTCACGTCTCTTTATCTTAGCGAATGGTAATAAATCCAATACCGGAAGTTCAAATTAAACTTGATGTTACATAAAAATTAGGTCAATAAGCGTAATTTTTTCTGAGAGCACTGGATTACTACAAGTGTTAAATATGTAAATCTGATGATTTTCAAGAACCTGACGGATTTCCACTATTATATACACTTTTGTAGCGACCAAAAATTGGGTTTTTGTAGGTCATCTCGGAATTCCTTCACAAAAATACGCAATTTTAATATTTCTCTTCTCTGTAATTAGGTGAATGAACGACCCTGAAATTGGGGATATTACGGTATCTGTGGCCCCTAATTCTGACCACGCAGCCATCATATGTGACCCAAAATAAGACTTTTTTGAAGAGTGGTCAAAATCGAAATTCGATCCTTAAGGGGTTGATACAGGGGTTTTAAAGTTTGTATGGGACATCATATTTTTTTTGACAGATTTGCTTGAAACTTGGTGTAAATACTCTACAATACAAATAATTGAACACTTATTTCAGCATTTCCTAAAAGTGGACCCTTAAGAGAGTTAAACGGAAGGGTAAAAGTTTGTATGAGACAACATATTTTTTTGTTAGATTTACTTGAAACTTGGCATAAATACACTAAAATACAAATAATTAAACACGTATTTCTACAATTTATGAAGTTTAACCTTTAAGGGGGTTAAACGGGAGTGTTAACGTTGATAAGAGAAAACATATTTTTTACCAGATTTACTTGAAACTTACTAAATTGATTTGATATAGAACACTAGATGTTTTCCTCTGTGTTTGGTGCGTGTAGACAGTCAAATAGTACTTTTTTAGCCCCTTAACTGTGTTTGTTTCAGTTGGCATAAATATACCAAACAAATACATGTGTAATTATTTGTATTGGAGTGTATTTATACCGAGTTTCGAGCAAATCTGACCAAAAAATATGTTGTCTCATATAAACTTTGAAACCTCCGTTTCACCTCCTTAAGGGTCGAATTTCGATTTTTACCACTCTTGAAAAAAGTCTTATTTTGGGTCAAATATGAAGACTGCGTGGTCAAAATTAGGGGCCACAGATATCGTAATACTGCCCTGAAATTTTATAGAGACAATTATTAATCTATTTAATGAAGCTCAAAAAAAATTATAAAAATCCCATGGATGGAAGCTTGGCGGGATATACATTTACACCGATCAAAAAATCGATTTGTTTTTTTTTTAACCTTAAACGATAGATCTGTATATGTAGAATATATTCCTGGTGTTTCAAAGCGAAATTTGAAAAAATTCAAACGTTACAGCCCGTCAACGCTGTGCCACACCGCAGGGATTCGGAACGGGCGTAAACTTCATACTCATTTTTCTCATAACTGCATTTTCGAAATTGACGTACAGGATTACCCAAAAAATATTAAGCCGATTGAGTTGAAACTTGGTAGAAATATTGATAGTATTGGTAACTTTTACTTGACAAGAATTGTTTTCGAAAAATGATTTAAAAAACTACTTTTTTAATCCGAATTTTACCGAAATTTTTCCGTCAAATGTTGATTTTTTTTAAATTCGTGCCATTCTCATAAATATGAATTATCTCTATTTTAAGTACTGTAAAATAGAAACTATACATGTTCTAACAGTTCTAACACTTTGATAAATGAAGAACAATTATTTCTTAGTTTAAAATATTGCTTTAAATTGCTTAATTTTTCCCGTTCAAATGTATATTTCGCCTCAAATGACAGTAGCGATCGTGCGACTTTCGGCTTCTGCGATTTCTTGTGTCAAGCGGCATTCGCGATATTCACGTTCGCGGGGTGGCGCAGCGACTTTTCAATATGGCCAGTCAAAGTATAGCCTCAAACGTAAACAATTACTCTGTTCTTGATTTCTTGCGAGTTGGCTATTGGATTTACCTCCATGGTAGATTGCGAAGATGCTACTGCAGTAAATAATTTATTTTCCGCTCTTTTTTAGCTCTGCTAGCTCTGGATTTTGATTTTTTAAGGTTATGGGAGTCGATCGCAGGTTTCGAGAAATGATTCTATTTTTCAGAGCATACTTTTGTAAAAAGGACGTCTGAAGTTATATTTATATCCTGTATATAACAGAAATAACTTTTAATATTGCTCGATTTATTACTTATGAAGATACAAACTTGGAGAGAAAAAGCTTGTGGTGTGACTGCGAACTCGCCTTGTGGCCTAGAGAGAGTCATTTTCCGAGCCAACAACCACTTTATTTTAAAGACTCTTGTATTGTAAAAACTTTTGTATTGCAAAAATTTCCATTACTCCTACATTACATTTTGTAACGTGAAACATTTTCATCACAAAATGCAATGTAATGTGTAATGGCAATTTTTTCTTTGTAATGACAAATTACATTACAAAGTGTAATGTAATGAGTAATTGAATTTTTTTACATTACAAAATTTAATGTAATGAGGAAAGGAATTTTTTTACATTACAAAATATTTGGTAGTGAGTAATGGAATTTGTTCACATTACTAATGTAATGTAAAAAATCTGCATTACTCATTACAAGGTAATATGGATTATTATTCGTTTCCCATCGGGTCAGATCGACCGAGTGCAAAAACCGCTGCCCCTAATGGGGAACGAATAATAATCCTCATTACACTGTTATGACTAATGGGGATTTTTTACATTGCATCGCATTGGTAATGTGAAAAATTCCATTGCTCATTACATTGGACTTTGTAATGTAAAAAATTCCATTACCCATTACATTGTAATGGGTAATGAAAATATTTCGCATTACAGAATGTAATGCAATGAGGAATGTAATTTTTTTACATTACAAGATTTAATTCAATGAGTAACGAAAATTTGTTACATTGCAAAATCCAATGTAATGAGTAATGGCAATTGTTTGCATTAGAAAATGTAATGTAATGAGGAATGGACATTTTTTACATGACTGAATGTAACGTAACGGGTAATGACATTTTTTTTATTACGAAATGTAAAGTGATGCGTAATGAAAACGCTAATGCATTACAAAAAGTAATTATCTGCAACCCTGCAGTGCATTAGTAAACTTAAGGGGGCTTAAGGGGCTATACCAGTGTGACACTTTCAAAAAATCGATTTCTTTGTGCCTTTTTCGACAGTTTATTTTTTCAAGAATATGAAATGAGATTTTTCAAATTTGCTGACATTGTAACTCAAAGAGCAATTATCCGATTGACTTGAAATTTGAACTGAGTACTCTTGAATATGTTTACTCTGCAATGACGTGGGATATTTTTGATTGGATAAAAATTGACGATTTGGCATTGAAAAAAACGACCATTTTATAGGCAAGAAAACAGACTTTTTTTCATAACTACGCCATTTTGTTAGATTTAGATATTTTTTAAAAATCCTACGTCATTGTACAGGAAATACCTTCCAGTTTAACGACATTTTTTCCTTTTTCGGTTTCAGCTACTCAATCGGCCGGAATCATGTCAGCAATGGGGGAACTTTTTTTTTGGCGCCTCCGAAGGCAGCGCATAAGTCGCTTGGACCTCAATATTTTGCTATGAAAGAATTATGTAATATAGGTCAAATATAGCCAAATATATTCTTAATTTTCCGAAACATGTAATTGATTACTTTTCTTCCAAAAAATTCCCGAAAATCACCCAAATTTTCAGCGTTCACACTGGTATAGCCTCTTAAAAGAAGCAAATAACAAGCGTGAAAAGATTTAAAGAAAACGCGATAAAATTACCTTCAACGGACCGCACATAGTTTTGTTGTTGCAATTTTCCCGCACTGTTACGTTCTCCCATACTTTGGCCGATATGTCGAAAGCCCAGATCTCATTGGTGACCGTGGAATTTTGTACAACACCACCGTACATGTATATCTTGTCGCCGAAGAGTACGCACGAGTGAGCGTAACGGGAAACGGGTCTTCGGCCAACGATACGAGGCGTTTCCCACACATTGCCGTTGTAGTCGTAAACGTATATCATCTTGGTCTTATGAAAGCTCTCGCCCCCTACGACGTACAGAGAATCCTTCCACACGACCGAGCAATGACTGGCCGAGCCTTCGGGTGAAAAATTGTAAGGCACCGACTCCCAGTAGCCCCGCTCGCTCTTCTGACTGCAGTCTGATCCTGGATAATGGCAAAAGAGAGCGTTTATTCACGGTCGTGTTCCAACTTCCGACAGCACGATAAATCTCCTCGATCGCGATGTCTGCCGGATTTCGTTTCTACACGTATACCAGACGTATCGCGGACGAGATTTTTCGTCGTAGTACGAACAAATTTATCTCTACAATCTCAGAATAGTACATAAATTCCACCTTACTACGTGAACACGTAAAAGTGTAGTTCTGCAAGTACTTCTGTAGTTGCGGGCCGAAGTGCAAAATCGACCCTTGACATGCGTCACACCGAGTAGTTCTACCCCTTGAAGCACTTTTTCCGCCGATAAAAAAACATACGTGTCTGATCGTTTTTAATGCTCTACCATATACATGAGTGAAAAAGTTCTCTGTCTCCTATCGGGCTTGACCCAATTCGAAAGCGGGTTGAATTCGAATCGTGACATTCGGCATTTATTTCCAGAGGATACAGTCGAACCTCGATATAACGAAGATTTGTTAATTCCCTTCGATACACACCCGAAACCTTTATACAACAACATAATAATATAGATTGTGCCCTAATTGCTTGTAAAAATGGCTCTAATTTGAACCTTTCTTTCATTAGAAAATATGCTTATATTTATATCACTAATTTTTTTGTTTAAAAAACATTTTAAACAACATGATCTCGATGTAACGAAACCTCGATATAACGAACTTTCCTAGAGATTCGTTATATCGAGGTTCGACTGTATCAGATATGGATATGGATTATTTTCAGAGGATTGGACGTTACAATCGTTCATAAGTAACATTTTGTCTAGGTGGGTCAAAAACAGCATTTTCCAAAAATAATTTCGTCCGATAGTATCACCTTTTAGCTATATTCCGTGAAAATTTCATTGATATATTCCTAAAATTAAGGGGTTTTCTCACTTTAGACGTTAAAAAATACTATTTTCATAAATTGTTTTCATAGCTTTATATTGTAGATATTGATATAAAAGTTGTTACACTTAATAAATACACTTTCGAAATACATAACCATTTTTTTCACTTATTTAAGTTGCTATTAATAAACGAAAATGGTAGTTAGAAAAATGCCCTACAAAAATTGTAGGCCTGCGCTGCTGATGAAATCTCGGAGATGGATCATCCGAAACAAAAATATAATGGCTATATATATAAAAAAATAATGGCTATAGCGCATATAATACGATTTTTGATATATGCAAAAATAACAAAAAGGCAGACATTTTTCGAATAAACAAAAAAAAAACGTTTTTTCACTGTTTCTGGCAAAAAAATTAGTAAATATCAAAATTTTAAAAAAATTTAAATTTTTTACGGATCGGTTCAGTCGTCTCGAAGATTTTATCAACAAGCCGTCGAAAAACGTTGCTTCGAGAAAAACGCGTTCATGGGGTTAGGCCACCTAGAGGCCGAAAAAATACGCTTTTTGGGGATTGGTTTTTCAGAAAAACTGCAAAACAAATCGAGATTACAAAAAAGAGGCTGTTTATCATACATATCAGTGACTGTATACAAATATTTTTTTGAAGCGATGAATTTTAAAATGGCGGTTGTGCAGCGTTTATCTCAAAACTGCATTTTTCAAGTTGGCCGGAAACATAACGCAAACAATTTTCAACCGATTCACTTGAAACGTTGAATATATCTTGAAAAATACATTGTCTATCGAAGTACGTAGGATTTTTTCTCGATATATTGATTTTTGGCCAAATGGCGCACTTCTAAAGTGGAAAGTGAATTATTTGCCTAAAAAATCAGATAATCCGAAGTCAGATAATTGTTCATAACAAATGAACTATGCAATATAAAAAAAAATCCTACGTACTTTCATACACAATGTATTTTTCAAGATATATTCAACATTTCAAGTGAATCGGTTGAAAATTGTCTGAGTTATGTTTCCGGCCAACTTAAAAAATGCAGTTTGGAGATAAACGTTGCACAGCCGCCATTTTGAAATTAATCGCTTCAATAAATTATTGTATACAGTCACTGATATGTATGATAAACACCTTTTTTTGTAAACTCGATTTATTTTTTAGTTTAAAAAAAAATCCCTAAAAGGCCTATTTTTTCGGCCTCTAGAGAGGCCTAAGGCCTTGAAGTTTGTTTCGGTTACATAAATACATTACATTTTTTTTGAACGTATTTCGAAAGTGTATTTATTAAGTGTAACAACTTTTATATGAATATCTATAATATAAACCTATTTAAAAAATCCATGAAAATAGCCTTTTTAGCGTCTAAAGTGAGAAGACCCCTTAAATGAGCTACAGTTTCTAAAAACCAGCCGGGCGAGAAACAGCAGCACTATGCTTCAAACTTTAAACGCGTTTTTCTTGAAAAGCTACCTTCAAAGTCGGTGGACATGATATCTCGAGGACCACTTGATGGATTGTTTCCAAATTTACCGGAAATACGATGAGAAACATTGAACGGTCGTTGACGATCTCACTTTTCAAAAACCGATCTTCATTTTTCAATAGCTACGTAAAAATGACGACTTTTTCCAAAGATTTTGTATTCTACGCTTCCAATTCGTCGCCGCGTTGTTAAAAAAAAAATATTTTAAAAATCGACGATCGTCAACGACTCGTATTTATTATCAACTTGAGTAACCCGTTTCGTTTTTATATTTCAGATGGACCGTCTAAGCTGGAGAGTGTCCACCATGTTTTTGTTGTTTTTCTGTACGTATTGCTGATTTTTTCAAAGCTCTCAATATATGTAGATTTGTGTTAAAAAAAAATGCGTTTCTTTTTCACCAAGCGTTTCCCAGAAAACAAATTCGGAATTCGGCCATTATTTTCGAGCCTCTGGATAGATGTAGCCCCTTAAATTACGATGGAAAACAGTAATGAGGTAGGGCACGCATAAATGGAGTAGCTGCGGAGAAGTTGGAAAGCGGTAGATGATGAGGACGATGGAGGAAAGAGGAAAGAGAAGAAAAGCAAAACTCGCCTTTGAAGCCTGGAGCACAGTCGCACCGATGTCTCTCCCGATCGCATTCACCCTGCTCGTGATGTCGGGAACAATTGTTCGGACACACTTGAACGTCGCAAGCATCGCCCGTCCACATCGCATCGCAGGTACAAACTCCTTCTATGCACACGCCGTGTTCCGAGCAATCTGTGTTCGAGTGCCTGAAACAATCATCACGTGACAATAGTGCGCAGGGGAGAAATCGCGGTTGGCTCGAAGTTAATTCGCAATGAGCTTGGTCGTCTGAGGGCCCAGCTGAACACACGAGAGACGATTGCTCGAGGGGAAAGGGGAAAGACCGATAGTGGTCACGAGACGGTGAGAGCGGCTGCAAAACTTTGTCTGTGGGGATGTACGGAGTTTCGTGGAATGCCGGCCAAAGTACTCAACGCATCAATGTTTCGTTCAATCGGGATAAATGACTAGAAAAAAAAAAACGACGCTCCGGATCTAGCAGGATGACGTTTCAATGTGGATGCATTTGTCGCGGAGAGCGTCGCATGCGGGGTTGGCAAATGGCACAACTGATGTTGCCAGGAAGTTCTCCCAGTGTCGTACGTATATCGTGTCGTAAGCATTAAGGGGTTAGGCCACAGTAACGGGTATAAAATCATGTCCGAATTTAACCATATTTTCGTATGAAAAAGTGATTCACTCATAAAATTAATTACACGTCTATTTAGTATGAATATCAAGCTGTTAGAATATATATACATTTTTTTTCGACGTACAAAATGGCCGACTACTCGAAACTTCTCGGAACAGCTTTTTTCCAATTGGCCTGACAAATAACTTCAACAATTTTCACTCGATTTACTTCAAATTTAAAAGTTATGTTCCTAATTGCATTTCGCAAAGAAGTACGTACGGAATTTCTGATAAATCGAAAACTTTTCATTTTATGAGCACTTTATGAGCAGTTATAACGAAATTTTTCACTGAAAATTCATTTCTTAAGTTCAAATACCTTCAACTTTTGGATGAAACAATATTTTTTAAATTCCGTACGTACTTCTCTAGGTATTCTAATGTAGATTGACGAGAATTTTTGTTTTTTGTTCTAGGTAAAAAATTGTGGATGATAAATGTCACGCCGTGGAGCGCCTAAAAAAAAGATAACAAAAGAAAATATTAGTCGGCCATTTTGTACATCGAAAGAAAATATATATACTTTTTAACAGCTTGATATTCATACTAAATAGATGTGTAATTAATTTAATGAGTGAATCACTTTTTCATACGAAAAAAATCGTTAAATTCGCACATGATTTTATACCCGTTGCTGTGGCCTAACGCCTTAACCGACTCGGGCTCAATTCCAACTGTATAGGGAAGCAGTACGCATGCATGGACCTAATATGACCGAGCGATCCAATGTCGAACCGCATACAAATAAATGGATTAACGTATCGTTACGTATCGATATGTCGGTACGTTCGCTCGTAAAATATCGCTGCTATCACCCTATATTAGTCCTGTCATAGAGACGAAAACCCAGCACTTTTAGCGTAGAATTGGAATTTTTTTACTGAAGCTAGATGGTTGCATACTGAAAGTAACCCCAATTAAATTCTGCCCCTCAACTCGCCCCAATCCTGAGAAATAGGATTGAAAACTTAAAAATCTTCATATCTCGATAATTAATAGTCCGATGAAAAAATGTTTCGAACAAAAGTTGTTCGGAATGATAAAATACGTATAAAGTTATGTGACGTCCGACCCCCTATCTTTGAAAATAGCGGCACAAAAACGATTCGAAAATTCGGGGTTGATGCGTGTGCGAGCGGATTTGTGCCGCTATTTTCAATGATAGGGGATTGGCCGTCAGGTAACTTTATACGTATATTATTATTCCAAACAACTTTCGTTTGAAACATTTTTCAATCGGGCTATTAATTATCGAGATACGGCGATTTTTGAGTTTTCAACCCCTATTTCTTAGGATTGGGGCGAGTTGAGGGGTAACATTTAATTGGGGTTACTTTCAGTGTGCAACCATCTAGCTTCAGTCAAAAATTCTTATTCTACGCTAAAAGTGTTGGGTTTTCGTCGATTCTCGCTGCTTGACTTTCTGACGTTGAAGTTTGCATCGTTCGAACGCAACGAATTCTTTTTTACTTCGCAAATTTTCTCTGGCAAATTCAAGCTGCAAACATCAAGCAAATATTTTTTAGGTTTCTTATTTAGCGATCTACAAGAAACTTACAAACGTGATTTTGGATAACAATGAAAATAAGAAATAAGAAAGAACTTTCGTTGCATTCCACCGATGCAAACTTCAATCATTTCTAGGCCTTGAGCACTGCTCGAATAATCATTTCGTTTTATAAAATATTGGTTTTTTGTTATCAGACGCTCGATTTAAAGTCTAGACACCTTAATTCAATATTTTTAGAAATGTGGTAAGATATAGCTCTCTCTATTCAATTAAGATAAAAAACGAATTTGTAAATTGTGGTTTTTTCGGCTTGATTTAATTGAAATTTGACGAGTGCTCCAACATCAGTGTATTTTGGCTTAGAGGAACTCGCATTGAAGGCCCAACATATTGAGCAGGAATTGCAAATGGAAGGTAAACTCATGATAGCAACGATAGAACCGTTAGTACAACTTTCAACGCGTTTATCTGGAAACTGAGTTTTTCAAAACGGTGTACACGATTTCTCGACGACTAATCAACAGATTGACTTGAAATTTGGTGCCCTTAATCAGTGTAATAGTACTTCAATATTGACCGACGTTATTCTTATTAACATTCTTTTTTCATCAGTTATTGACAATAATAATGTCATTTTTTCTCGGAAAATCGAAAATGTTAAAATTTTTTTTATTGAACCACGATAACGTGAAAAATCTCCGCCAAATTTTGGCCAATATTATTCCAAGAAAAAAAAAGTTCTTTTTCCAATCAACCGGGTGGCCAAAATTAAGTACAACGTTGAGCCCATGACGTTCATAGGTCCTTCACGAAATTGTTTATATTATAACAAAAGTTATAATATAAACAATTTCGTCAAGGACCTTCCAAAAAAATAAAATATAAATAAATATAAATAGAAAATCAATAACATGTAAAGAATTTCGTGAAGGACCTTGAATAAAAATTGTATATAACTTCTGTAATCGTTGATATTTGCTAAGGAAGTTTGGTACCCAACTTCGTTAATGTACATATGAACAAATGCCCAAATGATTTTTCAATTGACTTATTCCTTCAAAATTAAGTTTTTCAAAGAACCCTCATTTCCGGTCCGTCACAGTAACCTAACCCCTTAAAAGTCCTTGAAAAATTTAACCGGCAAATTCAGTAAAACTCTTGTTTTTTATGACGTTGAAGTTTGCATCTTTGGAATTGATTTGCATATGATTACTTTCTCTTTGCATATAATTTCTTTTTAAATTCTCCAAATTTCCTTTGACAGATTTCAGCTATGAAAATCACGCCAATCTTTTTTCAATTTTTATTCAGCAAAGCAAAACAAATTTGCAAAATTTAATTTTGAATAATAATGAAAGTAAGAAATTGAAAAGTACTTTCGTTGCACTCCAACGATGCGAGCTTCAACCCCATTGTTTTTTTTACCGCGTTGAAAGTTTCGTCCAAAAAATAAAAACGGGAGTGACAGACAATTAGCAAGATTTTCACGATGTTTTTTTTTTTTATCAACGGGGACACGTCATAATGACAATGGGATGTACCTGCTTGGACAAGCGTTGATCTTGTAAGTGATGTTGAAGCCGCTCATGTTGTACGCGACGTCGGAGTAAAAGTGGAGGAGTACGCTACCGGAACGCGCTATGACTTCCGGTACCCGACGAATGTGATAGCTGTCCTTGTGCATGAGCCCGTTGAAGACGCCGAGCAACGGCGCCTCGACGCTGTCCCCGTCATAGATGTACAGATGGTCCCAGCCGCATTCCGTCGCAAATTCCTCGATGTGCATGCGTATCGAGGAATTCGGATTGCTCTCGATCAACCACGAACATTTCACATCGGTCGTGTAATTTCCCGTACCGTCGTATATATTTCCGTACGGTGCTGTGAGTCTGCGAATGATAAAGAATTTTTTCTTGTTTTTGCATTTACCTCCCAAAGTGATATTTCGAAAATTCTCCGCGAGTTTACACTGTATTTGTTTTCTATGGCGAATAATTGCATTCCCGGATGATTGATGACGTTGAAGTTTGCATCGTTGGAATGCAACGATAGATGTTTTTCTTCCATTTTTTTATTTCTTTATGTTTGTCGTTATCCAAAGAGGTTTTTCTTGCAAATTGAGGTCTTAAATTTCTATTAAGAATACGTAGAAACGTTTGAGCGATTTTCACAAGATAAATTGGCAAACAAAATTTGAGTAATTGGAAAGAATTAACTTTCGTTGCGTTCCGACGATGAAACCTTTAACGTCATGCGCATTTCGGCGAAGGGGATGATTGGTAGGGGTTGATTTTCAATCAGTTGAATCGTTCAGGTATTCCGATATTTTATTTCACTTATTGATTATTCTGGCCGATTTCACTAGCCTTGTACCGATTCGGGTTGAAAGATACAGATCTTTTTTTCAGACATAGACACGTCCGATTGAAATTCAATTCTCAAGCTTTCGTAAGTTTCGTTACGGCTTTTGCGAGAAAAAGAACTTGGAACGTAGGCAATGCAGCACAGTTCCTTGTGGAGAATCGTGGATTTTGTTGCAATTACTATCTCTTAAAGACACATTAACTGCGGTCATTGACGTTACACGTCCAGTACGATTCGCGACTCGTCACAACCAACTGTGCTAATGATGTTGAAGTTTGCATCGTTGGCGTGCAACAAAAGTTCATTTTTCTTCTGTTGCTTACATTTATTCGGCCGATTTAGGGCACGAAAATCACCCTACCGGTTTTTTCTTATCCTCATTAGAAATCTACGATCACATACGACATAAATGAAGAAACGAAAAAAATAGAAAAGAACTTTTGTTGCATTTTAACGATGCAAACAGCATCTGTGCTAAACCGCCTAGATTTCCACCCCCCCCCCCCCCCCCAACGATGCAGTGGGAGTTGCGAAAACTTTGAAGATGAAGTTTTATTCGACATGTCTATGGCTAGTAAAATAAGTTATGGTATTGAAGTATGGTATTGCATCGTTGGAATGCAACGAAAATCTTTTTTTTCTTCGTATTTTCAATTTCTTTTCGGCCCATTTACGCTATGAAGGTCAATGAAACATTTCTGAAAATACTTATTAAAAATTCACAACCAAAAGCTGCAAAAAAATATTTAAAAAAGGAATAAAAATAAAGAGAATGTTTCGTTGCATACCAACGATGCTAACTTCAACATCGTAATGGTTGACGTTCATTAGCAAATCACAAATCAGTGAAAACAGTGTGGTTTCATTAATTGGTATTTTTGTTTGTTTATTCATTGTGAAGCTCGCCTAAGTCCGATATGAAGATAAGAAATATTGAGGAAATGGAATTAATAAATGAAATTGCTGATTTGTCTCGAGGTAAGATAAGGAAGAGGATAGGAAAAAATAGAATGTAAGTAAGATTTAACAAAATATTGTAAAAGGGGAATCATATGTAGCGGGGGGGATTCTCAGTGTAAACACCCATGAGGGTATGCCATGGTATAAACTACTACTACTACTATTAAGGAAATCGAATAAAAAATCGACCTTCCGTGGATTTTCAATAATTATTCGCGAGGCATCCACTGTGTAGATATAGAATTTCACGAGCTCGATGAATTTGCAAGAATAATACACGAATCGAGATTCAGCGGGCATCAAAATCTATGTAGGGCTGTGGAATGCAGCGCTGCTCCCAGTACTGCTTTCTCTCTCTTTCTCTCTCTCTCTCTGTCTTGCTCCCACCTCGTGCCCACACTGACAGAATGGAGCTCGAGACTCGAGTCCCGGAAATCTAACAGACGGTTTATCCGGCTTATCAGGAACCCTTGAATTTTGAGCGTTGCCTTTCCCCCAACATCAATTTTGTGTCTTCCGTACTGATACCGAGATCATGATCGGTCTCGGGCAATTGAACAATCGCGATGGCTTTTGGTTTGCTATTTTTAGATCGCACTCGTTATCTGCCTCTTCGTTTATCGACTTTTAATTCTCTCTCCTAACAGATCAATTTACTGGGTGGACGACGAATAAGCTGATAAAAAGCTTCTCTGTTGAGAAATCAATTCCTAGGTCGAATACCATTAAGTTTGCATCGTTGAAATCGATAAAAAGTTATTTTTTCGTATTGCCCTTTTGTTGTTGTCAAATTTGAGCTACGAAAATTCGCTCAAACTGTTTTTTAGCATCTTTATCACAGATCTACCGCCGAAGTCTACACAAACATATTTCAGATAATAACAATCATATCAAAATAAATAAATGAGGGAAGTGAATAATTTTTATTCGAGTTAAGGAGGCGGAGCGTCCGTCACAATCAAAGATTACATTTTTTCAAAATATGTTATTGTCTAGACCAGCCATACTCAAAGTGTGCTCCGTGGAGCCCGTAAAAAGTTTGAGAACCGCTGGTCTGGACTATACTGAGTCTTCATGAATTTTTTGAAATTTGTTCACTACAAACACCAGGGATAAAAACAGTTTGATGTATCTAATTTTACGTGCGGTCAGATGGACAAGCGGCCGTAACGCAATTATGGGGGGGGGGGGGGCGTTACGGTCTACGTACGCAGGGGAGGGGGGGTCAAGATTTGCGTTACGTCACGATTTTTTAACTGCCAGAAATAGCAAAATTTCTGCATGTTCAAGTTTTTTATTTAAACCTCGAGTGCAATTTTACCGTGGACAGCTCACAGCTTTCTATACGCAGTGTCAGTTAAGGGGAACAATCACTGTGCAAGAACTTGCACAGTAGCTTTTCTACGTACCCCAAGCAAAATTTTAAGGAATTTTTTTTTAGAATTCTGGAAAGTACATGCATTGAAAAATATGTTGGCAACATTTTTATTCACAAGTCCGAAAACTGACGGAGTTATAGTTACTTTAGTGAGAACAGGTAGCGCGACCGGTTAGTGCCCTCAGTCCCTACAGGTGTGGCATCATTTACAATAGATAAAGTACACGCTCCTATTATTTTGTGAACTATCATGAAGATGAAGAACCGTCATATCGCCCGAGACTAGATACTTCAAGGTAAGTATCAGTATTCTACAAAAAAACGTAACTTTATATCAAGAAACACGGAACGAAAACTTTGAAGACGTTTTTCTCGAAACTAGTTTTTCCGCCCTTGTCCGAGCGAATACTTAAAAACTTATCAACCGATTTTCAATTAAAAAAAAAACATTTTTGTAATCGCAGTTACTAAGGCTGCGTTTTTAACATTCCGCGTTTTTAACATTTGACAATTACTATTTTTAAAGACTGCTTGAATACAGAAAAAGGGCCTTGAAAATATAAAAAAAAGTCCAAAGTGTCGGCATTTTGTATTTAAAAAAACCAAAATAAAAAAACGGCTACGCGTAACGATAGGTACATTTGTATAGATATCGATGAATTCTTGACTTTTAATTTACAGATAATCTTTCATAAAGATATCGATAGGACAATGAAGAGAATTTTTTTTCCGTCGTCAAATCAAGGCATATATCTCGGTTCATTTTCACGATTTTGTCATAAAAATTAGTATAAAACTAGATGAATATATACTTCATAAAATGAGTATAAACCCGATCTTTTCATAATTAGTTATGTCCATGAAAAAAATCGCAATTATTGACGACAAAGCCCCCGTTACGTAACGGAATAGGGGGGGGGGGGGGGTCTGGCCAAGCGTTACGGTCCCGTTACGTGGGGGGCGGGGGGTGAAAAATTGGGCAATTTTGTGTTACGTAATTTCTGTACGCCCCCCAAGACGTTGACGCTACGGGTAACGTAATTTTTTTTTGCCATTTACCACCAGGATAAACCGTTTCTAACGGATTAACGCAAACTAAATGTTTGTAAACAGTTTAAAAAATCCATCTTGCCCATCGTAAACCATATATATTCAATATTGAACCAACAAGGTTTGATGAAAGATTACGAATCTTGACTGGCGAATGAAGAGGATCGCTGCCGACCTTAAAGTCCGCGAAGTTATGGGGTTATAGTTGGAATGTAACGATTTTTTTTCGATTTCTCACGTCCATTATTATCCAAAATCATATTTTGAAAATTCGTTGTAGGTCGCTATATAAAAACCCGGAAAAAAGTTTGTGCGATTTTGGTAGCTCAAATCTGCCCAAGGAAGTTTGAGGAATTAAAAGAAAATCATTTTCGTTGCATGCCAACGATGCAATCTCGAATACCATCGCGAAGTTGCCGTATTTCGGCAACACTTAATATTAATTAATGGTAATAATAAATAATCTCGTGACATAACTATAAATAGGCGTACGATGTGTAAAAAGGGTAGGGAGTTAGTATCAGAGAAACTAAAGAAACAAGCAGAGCAGTGGATGGAAGGAATGGATGATTTGGCAGTAAAGGGGGAAATCTTAAATATGCTGGGAGGAAAAAGACAAATAGGGATATGCGAGTACTTTAGGGAAATGGAGGAAATGTGTAGGAAGATGAGTAAGGATCATGGGGGAGGAGAGATCGACGGAGTGGACGAATAAATGAAGAAAGGGAGAATTTGAAAATAATGCGGAATGTAGGAATGTAGGGTGTGGGTAATAAGATGGCGCTGAAGTTTGCATCGTTGGAATGCAACGAAAATGATTTTTTTTCACCGTCATAATTTTTTTTTCGGCAGAGTTGGACGACTGAAAGGACGCAAACATTTTTGAGGATTCTTATTTAGCGATCTGGAACAAATTTGCGTAATTTAATTTTGGATAATAATAAAAGTGAGACATTGGAAGGAACTTTCGTTGCGTTCCAACGGTGCAAACTTCAGTCCCATGATAATAAGTGAAAAGTAGGTATGTGAAATATTAATGTTTTGTAAAAATCTTTGCAAAAAAGTTGAGCAAATAAAACTCGATACTAACTAACTATAAATACACGTAATTATAAATGACTCAAAATTTCATTCTGAGTTTTATAAAACATTTTCTGACCCAGTTTTTTCATAATAATCATCAAAAATGTTATACTTTTTCAAGTTGATAGTAACACAAAAAGTATTCCTTATTTGTGTAATAAAAATATGAAAGTGCACGATTTTGCCCTTTAATTCTATATTTTATGAAAAATTAGCATCCCCGAAATAAATCTATGCTTCGTCTGCAACTTTTTAAGGTACATTAAAAAAAAAAAACATTCATAAGCCGTCACTTGACGCAACTGGACCGCTCCAACCTCCTCAAACGATGCAAACTTGATCGTCACATTCGAGTGTTCGTCGACGTCTGAGTTTCCAACGTAAGCTTTTTTCTGAAATATTGGCGACCGCTTTTCCGATGTCACGAGATTACGACTTTGCGGCGAAGGTAACTTTTACACTCTCGTACGTTTTGGAATAAGCGCGCGTACTTTTTGGTCTAATCTAGCGGAGCTGCGACATCTGGGACGATAAATTTTTAATTTATCGCTCCATTTTGCGATAAGACTTTGAATATGCGACGATCACTACGTATGATAAAATATCCATCGTGATAAGTCGCGACTGCAACACGATTTCGATCTCGGGACGGACAAATAGGAAATTACACCGAAAATTCGTTCCCTGCTTCCGAATTTCATCCGCATATTATTATTTTGGGGCACTCCGATTTCTGTTGAATGCCCATGAATAATATTCTGATTATTCAGAGCAGAAGCATTATTTTTGTAAAATTTTTGTTTTTCGCCCTTTTTCTTTGGGACTTGAATATGCGCGCTCATACGCGGCCTTTTGCTGTGCCGGCATTTTAAAACCGATATTTCTCGAGGGCACAATCAAGTTTGCGAATCCAAGCGAGTAATCCGACGTTGACATTGATGCAATCAGCGTAATCCTTGTGTCCCGGAGCTCTACATTGAAGAATTCATGCATTGCCGTGATGCCGAGAGAAAATTCGATTAAAATCCGATGTGCATTGTGCAGCATGGTGAACACGCTGAGGCGAAACTATCGTACTTTGCTTTACTTTGATAATAAAATTGCTCAATTTTAATTTGCCTTCAGAACACACAAAGAAATGATTTTTTTTAAATACACTGATACGAAGTGTTAAATTAAATGAAGACGTTGAGCCAATCAAAAAAGATCTGCGATTTTTTTTTGTAACGCCCAATTTTTTCGACTCATTTAGGCTACGAAACCACTGACACGTTTTTAAGGATCCTCACATTTGGGTACCTTACAGTAACCTAAATCTGCAAAAAATGATTTCAGGTCATGAGAATGAAGCAGTAAAAAAAACAGGAGACTCTCCGTTGCATCCTAACGATGCAAACTTCAACAGTATCAGTTTATTTTCAACACTGTCTCGTCGACGGCCCTAAAAAACTATGGTGTTGGAATTTGCGTCGTTAAAATGCCCCGAAAATCATTTGTTCTATTTCCCAAACTTCCGCACGCGGATTTGAGCTGCGAAAATCACGCAAAGATTTTTAAAAATTCTCATTTAGCAATCTACGAAGTATTGCTGCAAAATATGATTTTCAATAATAATGAAAATAAGAACATTAAAAAGAATTTTCGTTCGATTCCATCGATGCAAAATTCAACATCGTCAAAAACTGGGCTAGGTAAATTTAATTGAACTTTGTGTCATTGTGCTTCGAAATATAGAAATCGACAGTTTTTGAAATTTCTTATTTAGACATCATTTTTAGCATTCCACGAAAGGAGAGACAAACCAACGAATACAACGTATGTATTCAAAAAAAATAATTGCATTACAAACTGTTATTTTTATCGTTCATCTGTGACGTTAATGAGCTTTTCTTTTTTCTTTCTCGTAAGACTAATTGACTGTTCGGGAGATATAATTAAATGCCAGCCTCGAGCCTTCAAGGCTCCGCCAGTGAAACAAAAAAGCTCGGGTATGTTATTTTCGCGCTGAAAACAATCAACAATCCTTTGTCGAGTTAAACCATCCAAAGATAGACAGTATCTCGCTAATTAAAGAATTACACACACGCACACACACACACACACACACACACACACACACAAATTCGCTGTCATCCGAGACTATCATCATTTGCAATAACGGTCGGACACATTACAAAACGGTATCCGTTTCCTGACAGCTTTCAATATCGCACTCGAGCCCCAAACATCGTCACGTAGCAAGGACCGATTACGAGCGCAAAAAAATCAATCATACGCCCATAATGAGAACAATGATTAGCCATAGTGATAACGATGTCAAAAAGTTACGGGCTGATACGTTGAAAACGATCTACCAGCAAATAAAAAAGAAAAGTTGGGAGCATTATTTTTAATTTGCTGATACATCGTTTTTGTATTTTTACGTATCAGCTCGTAACATTGTGAAATTATGGCGTTGAAGTATGGAGTTTGCATCGTTGGAATGCAACGAAAGTTCTTTTCTATTTTTTGATTTATTGATGTTTGTTATGATTCATCATTTTTTTTATAGATTAAGGAATCAACAGTGTAACATTTTCAAAAAATCGATTTTTTTGTTTTGCTTTATCCGATAGTCTACACGGTCATAAACGTTCGGTCCAATTTTTAGATCGAAATTCGAATTATTTTGGTCGCTACAGCCTTTCTTAGAAAAAGTTAAGCCTTTCTTGGAACTTTAAACGCGTTTTTCTTGGGATCGTGTTTTTCAAAACGGTGGCCACTCTCAAAGGAAGAGCTTTCCAGCTATCCCTTTGAAATTTGAACAGAACATTCTTCACGTCATTCTTTATGTTGCTATGGAAGCTTTTTTTACAAAAAAATGTCGAAAAGAAGGCTAATTTCGATACTTTTTGTTCAAAACGCCAGCATTTGTTCAAATTTTACTAAAAAAACTCCATAGGAATATAGCGGCTTTCCTACAGATTAATAATCATTTTGAAGTTTTCGTTTCCGATAAAATTTGCATTTCTTTCCACGCAATTTTCCGCAAATGAAAACAATGTTAAACAATGAATAAAGAAACGTTTAAAAAATCAATTTCTATTCTTTATCGTTGCTTCAGTTTGTAAAAAAAAAATTAGACCGATTAACTTATCCTATCCACCTAAAAAAATCGCGAAAATAGGCTATTTTTCGGGCGGTCACACTGCGATGATTCCTTAAGTCGTGGACTTCTAGTGACGAAAAGGAAACCCAATGGGGTGTTTTTCGTACCGTAAAACGGCGAAATAAATATGAGCAATAGAAGAAAAATTAACTTTGGTTGCACTCCAACGATGCAAACTTGAACATCACGTGCAATTGTTATTGGTGTTAAAAATCATTGTATCAAGAACGTATAGTTGACAAGCTGAAATCAACAGAATAACGTAAATTTTTTTGCCCACTCGTACGATGAAAAGTACAAAGAGGAAAATATCGATCGTATTTCCGCGCGTTCCGGAGATGAGAGAGGACGTTTCGTTTTCTCCCCAGTGAATATTGAATTCGGGACACGTCTCGGTTCCTTGGGTCACGAATTTCTGGACTGAATCCTCGTGGCATGCCGGAATAAACCAACGAAGCTTTTTGTTACCATCGGACACAAAGGAAAAGCATAGTCCGAATTCTTCGACACCGTACCTCATTCTTAAAGATCAAGTTATTTGTAATATTATTTATTTAGCCGCGACAAAACGGCGTTTCCTTATCAGCTCCACACTTTCATTGAAACGCAGAGTAACGGAAATTCGTTCTATCTCGAGTGATAATTTTCAGTAAATTCAAATGAACAATGATTGAAAAATTAATTATCTGACGGGCTCCACAGATACACAGGAAATAACAATCGTATCGCTCAACCGGACTTCAGTATCTTTTCTTTCCTCGACGATAACAATGAGCAAATATAAAACGGTGACACATTTTTATTCGTTTGAACGCGAAGGATTGCGTTCGAAAAAGTAACGTTGCAAATATACACATTTACGACTTTCTATATACCATTCCGTACTGCGATTTTTTTCTTTTACAATAACTTTGGAAGCTAATATTGTTGATATTATTTCGATTTAATATTATTGAAATTGATTATTATTGATAGATAGGAATTTCATACAGCGATTAATTATTTCAATTATTTTATTAATAATACTGCATTGTTATTATCATGATCATCATCATCATCAATTGCCCGGGACTGTTTCCATTCGAGCAGCGATTAATTATACATTCATTGATACTGCATTATTATTATGACTCTGGGATTTCAAAGAGCTCTCTGATATTTCGTGACATCTACCCAAATGAATGCAGACACAAAGGCGCGCTAAAGGTTACGGTTTTAAATTATTCAATGCTACGATGTGCTCGTTCAACGCCTTTGTATTTAAGCGTTGCATCTGCACGAAAATGATGAAGATTCGGTTACTTTTTTTAGTCCAGTAAAAGAGACGAAAACCCAGCACTTTTAGAGTAGAACAAGAATTTTGATACTGAAAGTAACCCCAATGAAATGTTGCCCCTCAACTCGCCTCAACCCTAGGAAATAGGGGTTGAAAACTTAAAAATCGCCGTATCACGATAATTAATAGCCCGATCAAAAAATGTTTCAAACAAAAGTTGTTTGAAATAATAAAATTCGTATAAAGTTATCTGACGTCCAATCCCCTATCTTTGAGAATAACGGCACAAATCCGCTCGCACACGCATCAACCCCGAATTTTCATATCGTTTTTGTGCCGCTATTTCAAAAGATAGGGAGTTGGACGTCACATAACTTTATACGTATTTTATTATTCCAAATAACTTTTGTTCGAAACATTTTTTGATGGGGCTATTAATTATCGAGATATAGTGATTTTTAAGTTTTCACCCGCTATTCCTTAGGGTTGGGGCGAGTTGAGGGGCAACATTTCATTGGGGTTACTTTCAGTATGCAACCATCTAGCTTTAGTCAAAAATTCTAATTCTACGCTAAAAGTGCTGGGTTTTTGTCTCTTTTACTGGACTATTTTCAATACCTTCCTCCTTCCATCCCGCTGTCGCTCTCTCTCTCTCTTTACTCGCCCTCGATTGCATTGTTTCAAGCATCGTTTCGGTTATCAGGTCGAAGAGAAACGACACGAGCCACCGAATAAAAGGATGTTTGGGCTCGATCATAAATTGAGTTCAGTTGTTTTTTTCTTCGCTGTATTCGTGCGTTGTACTCGGAGAATTTTTCAGAGACCGAAATATGCAAACGTCTCCTTACCTCAAGTCCCACGAGCAGAAAACACCTTCAACTCAGTCGTCGTTGAGGTGACGCGACACTCGCGAGAGTGCGAGATAGATAGCTGAAATTTTTGGAACAAGCGTGTAGGCACAGACATCGTCGACTGTTCGCGAACAAAGAGGAACGATCAGCCCACGTGTGCATAAGTGGGAATACGAATTCTTATCCCCGGCTATGTTATTTCCAACGATTGTCATAAAAGTCATCGAGTTTATTTTATCATCGTTGGAATGTGACGAAAATTGTTTTTTACATTTTTATTTCCTTACTCACATCACGATACAATTTTTTTTGCAGACTTCGATGCTTCATTTTTAAGTAAGCATCTTGAAAACTAGTTTGATGTTGAAGTTTGCATGGTTGGAATACAACGAAAGTTAATTTTTTATCGACTGCTCACATTTATATCCCAATTTAGGGTACAAAAATCATCCAAACGGTTTTTCTTATTCTCATTAGAGATCCACGATCTTAATTTGTGAAAAATGATAGATCATAAAAAGATAAAAATGAAAAAATCGAACAGGACTTTCGTAGCATTCCAACGATGCAAACTTCAACGCCATAAAATAGTCCGAGGATTTTCGTAGCCGAAGTGTACGAAAAAATGTTCCACATTAAAAAAAAAAAAGAAAAGTCCATTGCATTCCAACGATGCAAATGTCGATCTAATGTTTTATCATTAGTAGATTATTAGTTCGGCGAATTAAATCGAATTATTTAAGCCCTTAAGGGGTTAAGTAAGGCCACAGTGGAAATGACGAACACTCGTTCGTCGCTTGAGGCAACTCAAGGTTAGTTTATTAAGGTAAGTTTATTATTACAACGATAGAACTCCTAGTAAAACTTCAAACGCGATTTTCTCGAGACTGTGCTTTTTAGAAGGGTGTACGGGATTTCTCGACATCTAATGAACGAATTGCCTTCAAAGTTGGTACACTTATTCAGTGTAAAAGTAGATCGGTCTTGATCGATGTTTTTCTTCTTAACATATTTTTTTCACTATGTTGATGTTTGCATCGTTGCAAAGCAACGCAAATTCTTTTTAATTTTTTTTTCTTCCCCATTCTCATTGTTATCCAGAATCTTTGCTTACATATTTAAGCTGTAGATCTCTGATAAGGATTCTGAAAAACGTTTGAGTGATCATGGAGGGCTAAATGTGTCACAAACAATTGCGCTACAAAACTTTCGTTGCGTTCCAACGATACGAACTTTAATATAATTTTTTTTCTTTAGTTAAACCATAATGATGTTATTGATCCTCGAAAAATCGAGAAAATAAATTAATTTTTTTAATGTTTGAAACACGATTTAAAAAACTGGGTTAAGTCTTAGTCTATAATAGTCTATAATAATAATCAGGTGCTTGTGTATCGACACATCGAATGCAAATGTATAGAACTTTACAGTGAATTAGTTTTCAGTTTTAAAAATATTCAATGTTTGGCGCTGACATAACTTTTTTTGTATATAATGAAGAATAATATAAATATTAGAAATGTACAAAAATAATTATTTGTTTACTGTTCAGTTTTTTTGTCAAGTCGGTTTCATTTTTCGTAATTGTTGCAAAAAGTAAATTCTGAGAAAATTCCAGAGAATTTCCAAAATGCCCTGATTTTTCCAGGAGGAAAGAAATTCCGCTAGTTTTCCCGGTTTTCCATATGCGTAACAACCCTGAAACAGGGACGAGGCGGTCATATATCGGATAATGTGTTCCACACATAACCTCCATGTTTGTACCTTACATTAAAATAGAAATATTCGTACTTTTCAAATAAATAATACGTTTTATTGATAAATTAAAATAACCGGTCATTTTGAGACACCCTATACATACAAATAAATGTTCCAACGATTTTTCAATCATGTTACTTATTCCTCCAATGTTAAATTTTTTAATAACCCTGATGGTTCGGTCTTCACACTAAACCCTCCAAGAAGTTTTTCCAAATTCGGAATCTGGCGAACAATTTCTTCGAGATCAAAATTTCAAGATTAAATTCACGAAGAATAACTACTCTCGCACGTTCAATTGCAGGCTTTATTTCTCGCTGCGATTTTAACATCCGGGAAGTGTCGTCCACAAATGACATGTGCTACGCAACCTAATCGAAGCGGATCAATGAGTCGCAAACGAGTCCTTATCTTACAAACCAATTGGTAAGTTACGAGAAAACGATCTACATAATTGCAATTGGCAAGATTTTTAGCCTCTCCGTGTGACACCCCGTCAGCGAATCTCGTGTCTGTTGTGTACGTAAGTAATCTTATGTATATGCGGAACTGGTAGTGTAGCAAAAGCACCTCTCGACACCTACGTGGTAGCTCATTTTACGAGCTGCTCACGTCGTCGCCCGTTTGCGTTTTCGCTGCGCGTACGCATACACACATACATCCACCTCTCCTTTGTCTCTCGATGAAAGAAATATGCTCGTGCGTCAAGATCGCGAGTTCCACATATAACGAGTCTCCGGAGAGAGGGCTCTTCGGTATATAATTGTCTCGCAAAGACTTCAGGGACCTCGAACGCGGAACGAGAGGAGAAGCGACGAGAAAAGGGCAATGGAAACATAATTCTCTCTACGTGTGTACCCCTTTTTTTTCCTCCCTCGACTGTATTATGAATCTAGCACGGAAAAACATACCGCACGAAGATACGGAAGAAATACGATTTTTTCAAAATTATGAACGCAACACTACTTCGAATTCTCGCGTAAGGAAAATAGGTATAGAATAAATAGTTATGGGATCTCCCGTGTCGAGCAGCTCTGCCCGGGGCCCATGCTTGGACGGTGTCGGATGAAAACTGAACAGCCGGGATCAGAAAAGCTCACAAGGGCATACCGAAGACCCGTTGGAAATGAATACAAAAAATCGCTACAAAAAAAATATAAAAATAACATTTATCGAAAATCAGACGACTTTAGTTCGTAAGCTAGGGATAAACGAATTTAAAAAATCTACAGATACTACACAAAGTGCAACTATCTCATGTCATTGAAAATGTAATCCGACATTTCAGGTAATAAAACAACAGGAACATGTGAATATCCATCCATCCATTCACCCACCCACCCGTCCATCCTCCATCCATCCATCCATCCATCCATCCATCCATACGACCTTCCATCCATCCATCCAACATCCATCCATCCATCCATCCATCCGACCATCCATCCATCCATCCGAACATCCATCCATCCATCCGACCATCCATCCATCCATCCGACCATCCATCCATCCGACCATCCATCCATCCGACCATCCATCCATCCGACCATCCATCCATCCATCCAACATCCATCCATCCATCCATCCATCCGACCATCCATCCATCCATCCGAACATCCATCCATCCATCCGACCATCCATCCATCCATCCGACCATCCATCCATCCGACCATCCATCCATCCGACCATCCATCCATCCATCCGACCATCCATCCATCCATCCGACCATCCATCCGACATCCATCCGGCCATCCATCCATCCATCCGACATCCATCCATCCATCCATCCATCCGACCATCCATCCATCCATCCGACCATCCATCCATCCATCCATCTTCCATCCATCCATCCTCCATCCATCCATCCATCCATCCATCCGACCATCCATCCATCCATCCATCCATCCATCCATCCATCCGACCATCCATCCATCCATCCTTCATCCATCCAGCCATCCATCCAGCCATCCATCCATCCAACATCCATCCGACCATCCATCCATCCATCCGACCATCCATCCATCCATCCGACCATCCATCCATCCGACCATCCATCCATCCATCCATCCGACCATCCATCCATCTATCCGACCATCCATCCATCCATCCATCCATCCATCCATCCATCCATCCATCCATCCATCCATCCATCCATCCATCCATCCATCCATCCATCCATCCATCCATCCATCCATCCATCCATCCATCCATCCATCCATCCATCCATCCATCCATCCATCCATCCATCCATCCATCCATCCATCCATCCATCCATCCATCCATCCATCCATCCATCCATCCATCCATCCATCCATCCATCCATCCATCCATCCATCCATCCATCCATCCATCCATCCATCCATCCATCCATCCATCCATCCATCCATCCATCCATCCATCCATCCATCCATCCATCCATCCATCCATCCATCCATCCATCCATCCATCCATCCATCCATCCATCCATCCATCCATCCATCCATCCATCCATCCATCCATCCATCCATCCATCCATCCATCCATCCATCCATCCATCCATCCATCCATCCATCCATCCATCCATCCATCCATCCATCCATCCATCCATCCATCCATCCATCCATCCATCCATCCATCCATCCATCCATCCATCCATCCATCCATCCATCCATCCATCCATCCATCCATCCATCCATCCATCCATCCATCCATCCATCCATCCATCCATCCATCCATCCATCCATCCATCCATCCATCCATCCATCCATCCATCCATCCATCCATCCATCCATCCATCCATCCATCCATCCATCCATCCATCCATCCATCCATCCATCCATCCATCCATCCATCCATCCATCCATCCATCCATCCATCCATCCATCCATCCATCCATCCATCCATCCATCCATCCATCCATCCATCCATCAATTCATCCATACATACATACGTTCGTTCATCCATCTTTCTCTTTCATTCCCTCTTATTGTCTCTCTGTCTGTCTACATGTAATTTAGACTACATTACAATTTTCAACCGCAGATGTACACTAAACGTCATTCGGCATACTTCAACCAATCACAGGCCTTTAGCATAACGCAGATCCCCCCACTCTACTACAATACTGTGGCAGTAGAGTGGGGGTAGCGTTAGTTTTGTGTGACATCCTGCTAACTCAGACCCCTATACCCCGCCAACCTCAACAAACATATACATTTCAAAAAGCATTTTTAATGCTAAAAAACTCAACGGCATTGACGATCAAAGAAAATCTTCAGTAAATGATTTCAACCACGATATTAGCGTCCAAAGTGCAAAAAGTACGAATATTCATGCATGCTACATTCCAGATTGACTCGGCCACCCAATTCCTTCAATGGGCGCAAAATATTTTTCTTTGAATTTTTGTATTTCGAATAATCGATTGCACATTTCTCGTGTGGGTCCCTATAAAATATCATACAAAACATTCTAAGGGAGTATGATAAACAGAACCTACCCTTAATAGGGGGGTGGAAGTTGAAAAAAGATTATATCTCCCATCGTACGGAAGTTGTCCATTTTTTTATTGGCATAGGTAGCCTGACCCTAAACAAGCCTGCGAAAAATAATTGAACGATTTTCATTTACCGGAACCAACCGCGATGGGGTGGCTTCCACCCCCTTTTAGGGGGTGGAATGCGAAAAAAATCTCCCTCGGTATGGAGATTGCCAACTTTTTTTAATTGGCATTTTCGCTGGTCAGGTCCTAAACAAGACTGCGAAAAAAATCGCCGGAATTTTCCTTTTTCATTCGCCGGAACCGACCCTTATCGGGGATGAGTTTTTTAAAAATCGGGTTTCCCACAGAATGGAAATTGCCATTTTTTTATTTGCGTTAGGGACAGTCTGAGCCTAAGAAAAACCACGAAAAAATATTGAACCATTTTCATTTACCGGAACCCTCTCGTATCGAGTAGAAGTTAAAAAAAAATTGTATCAACCCACGGTATGGAGATTGCCAACTCTTAACTTCAAGTAATTTCCCATTTCGTTTATATGGCAATTTTATATATAAAACATCGTACAAAACATTCTAAGGGATTTCGACAAACAGAAACTACCCTTAATAGGAAATGAAAGTTTTAAAGAAATCCCATCTCCCACCGTACGGAGATTGTCCATTTTTTTACTGGCATGGCTTGCCTGACCCTAAACGAGCCTGCGAAAAATAATTGAACGATTTTCATTTGCCTGAACCCACCCTTATCGGGGAATGAATGTCGAAAAAAATCGTATCTCCCACGGCATGGAGATTGTCAATGTTTTCAATTTCTTTTCTCTACATTCACTCCATTCAGTTTTTCGATGCTTTTAAGGGGTTACACCTAGTTGGAAGTTAAAAAAAATCCATTTTTCGTTTTCGACGGATTCTTATAATATCACCTTTCAAAAATATGCTCTGAAAATTTCAAGTCGGTCCGTTGGAAATTGGGGGAGTTATGATCGTTTACAGGTAGGTCCGCTTACCGTCTTACCGTTATAGGTAAAAACTTTAAACGCGTTTTTCTCGGAATGACTTTTTCAGAATCGGCGACCAAAATACTCAAAAACAACTAAACCGATCTGCTTCAAATTTCACAGACATTTTTCGTATATCAAAAAACAGCCCTTAATCGAAAGATTTTTTCTTTCAAGGCATACTTTTTTTTATATCAAGGAAAAAAGTGTTTTTTCACCGAAATTTCGACGATCATTTTCGATCGGCGATCATTTTTAAAAAATCATGATTTTATTGAATCATTCGATTAAAGACTAGATAATACGGTACAAAAACTAAATTCATTTGGTTTTTTGATTTCAGATGATTTGTTCCCGAGCAGGAGTGGTCACCGCGAAGGACCTTTCTTACACAGCTTTTTATAATTTTATAATTTCTTACAATTTTTATAATATGATTTTACTGATCGTTGGACGTGTTAGATATGAATGTAGTACAGTACACGAACGTGCGCATTTTGCAAACCGGTATACGAACTTCGACGAGGAAAAGGTGCTACGATGAAAAACTTCTACTCCTATAAACTAGACTGTTATGTGTGTTTAGTGTATATATATGTATATGCTACGGTCGCTCGCGTACAATTTCCCGTTATTCGCATCGTCTCGTCGATCTTGGTCGACGGTCGGCGGGGCAAGAGTCGGTCAGCGCGGACGCACAACGTAAAATGTGAAGAAAAAAGCATCCAACTTCGCATAAAGATTCAAGATGAAATGAGCGATGAAAAGATCTCATGGAATTCAAGCCGCAGATGGACGGAGCGAGAGGCGGGAGGGGGGAGAGAGAGATCTGCTGGTATGCGCGAATTTTTTAATCCAAAACAGAAAAAAAAGAAATTATGACGTCAAACACATCTTTGCATAAAATTACCATCTATGTTAAAAAAGTCTTTCGTTTGCTCATATCCTTCTCCGCGTTGTGGAATTCCGTCTCGTCTTGAAATACAATTCGCCACACCATACAGCTTCGATGCTACTGAATATTATTGTCTTTAAACCGTGTTCGATAAACATTCATAAGTGACATAAAAATATGATGCTGCAGTTTGTATCGTTGGGATGCAGTGGAATTGAATTTAATTTCTCACATTTTGTGGCTGATTCAGGCTCGAGAATAAAAGGTAAAAAAGTAAAAATAGAAGGTAAATGTCTTTCGGTTGCTCATATGCTGCTTCGCGTTGTGAAATATTTTTCTCGTCGCGAAATTCAATTCGCCACACCATATACATTCGATTCTACTGAATATTATTATCTTTAAACCGTGTTCAATAAACATGATAAGTGACAAAAATATGACGTTGAAGTTTGCATTGTTGGAATGCAATGGAATACATTTTTTTGGTTGATTTGGCCTACGAAAATTAATTTTAAGCCTTAAGGAGCTATACCAGTGTTACACTTTCAAAAAATCGATTTTTTTTGTCTTTTTCGACAGTTTATACTTTCAAGAATATCATTATCATTTATATCATTTATATCAATACCATTTTATCTTGCAAAAATCAATAGTTTAATCTTTAAACGCGTTTACCTCGAAATTACATTTTTCAAATTTGCTGACATTGTAACTCAAGGAGCAATTATCCGATTGACTTGAAATTTGAACTGAGTACTCTTGAATATGTTTACTATACAATGACGTAGGATATTTTTGATTGGATGAAAACTGACGATTTGGCATTGGAAAAAACGACCATTTTATAGGCAAGAAAACAGACTTTTTTCATAACTACGCCATTTTGTTAGATTTTCATATTTTTCGAAAATCCTACGTCATTGTACAGAAAATACCTTCCGGTTTAACGACATTTTTTCCTTTTTCGGTTTCAGCTACTCAATCGCCCGGAATCATGTCAGCAGTGGAGGAACTTTTTTTGGCGCCTCCGAAGGCAGCGCATAAGTCGCTTGGATCTCAATATTTTTCTATGAAAAAATTATGTAATATAGGTCAAATACAGCCAAATATATTCTTAATTTTCCGAAACATTTAATTGAGTACTTTTCTTCCAAAAAAATCTCGAAAATCACCCAAATTTTCAGCGTTCACACTGGTATAGTCCCTTAACGTACAAAAAAATTGAATTGCAATGAAAATAAAAATAAAAAATCGTTGCATTCCAACGATGTGTTTGGTCAGCGATCAATGACAGTAATGAATAAAAATTTGCAATTCAGGAGCTTGAACCCCATATGAAAATTGAGCACTTTTGCGGGCCAGAATGTGACCCGATGACCCTCAATGCCCCCTTTTCTCAGCTCTCCGGAGAATTCTCGTCACGCGTGTGTGCCTATTTCCGTTCGATTTTATAATTCACGAGGGTAGCACATGCACACCCAACGACACCGCGTATTTATGAGCCTCGAGTAGCCTCTGGGAAAGATGAGTAAAAAGGTCAGACGTCCGATTCCATAGGAAGTCAAAATTGAGCGATGTTTTGCATTTTTGCCCTCGAGATTTCGCGTTACACGCACTTGGGATAATTTGACACGACACGCGTGTTCTAGTTCATTCAAGCATGAACGATATACGAGAATAGCTCGTCGAGAAGGGAAAGAGAGAGAGAGAGAGCGATAACGAGCTGTCATACAGGACCATCGTGTTTATTTACGACTCGTCGATAATTCGTCTTATCCGCGTGCAGCGGAAAGAAAGCCGCAAACAAGTGAAAAGCGCGTTGCGAAAGCCGGTCGGAAAAAGCGTAAAATTCGGCCCAGTTCGAAAAAAAGCCGAGCTCAAAATACATCGAAGTTTTTGCAACTTTTACCAAACGTCAAAGGATGGCCCGAAAGATTTTTATTGTCCTGACAATTGACCGCAAACGCGGTCTTAGAGACAGAAAAAGGGGCGACGAGAAAAAAAAAGAACGTTGATCGGCACGTTTCACCGGTTGACGATTGGTAGCGTGCGTTGCAGTGTGGAAAAAAAGAAAGAAAAACGTACGGTGCAGCCGACTGAGCAACATCGTGCCGTGGCGCTTTCTCGCCCCGTTCCGACTGGCGTGCACACTACGCTCGTTTTTCTTCTTTTTTTTTTACTTCGCGCGTTCAATTCAGACGTACTTTTCCGCAATTGCGAGGTTAAGGATACATACCTGACTTTTCCACCGCAGTACTGACAGGCTGCACCTTGCCAGCCATCCTGACAGACGCAACTACCGTTGATACAATCACCGTTTACACAATTTTCGAGATCGCAGGGTACCTCGGTGCTCGTGCTCGTCGATGTCGTCGAAGCTGCGCTCGCTGCACAACGCAACACCACCGCCCATATTAACACTGACCATATTAAGCCGAGACTAAAATCACTGTCCTGTCTATCATGAAGTATTATTTTGTGATTTTTTCGGCGGTACTTTGATTTATATAGGAACAAAAACATCTGCAAGACTTCTGCCATTTTGATAGGCTTCCATGTCAGAGACAATGGCCGATGGCGGACACGCAAGTCGACTCTCACACTCGCTCTCTCTCTTTCTCATTCGCTCTTTCACACGCACTCCTCAGTTGTGTATCGTCAGGCCGCGTATATGTTCTCTCTCTCTCTGTCTCGCTCGATCGACGGCGCTTGCGAGAATGCGAAAACGTCGGCGAGAATCTCTCCCCGGATACTCGCCGTTTGCCGCAGAGAATCGGCAACGACTCTTGCAACGATCGGAGTCGCCCTACTCTCTCTCCTCTCGGTGTTTGAAAATTTTCTAATCTCTCCCCTCCGCGGACGCTATGTGGGTTCATTGATCCGCGCCATTTCGGCAAGACTGAGAAACACGGGAGAGAGAGAGAGGCTCCTTTCGCCCGCTCGCCGTACCGCGGGCGCGCGAACGTCGCGCACTCTCGTGCCGCAACGACGAAAGAATTTCTCGGCTGCGACATCGTGCGGCCGCGCGGGGAACCGACTTTGCCGTCGCGGGTCGATTTGAACGGGTGCTGGTCACTTTTGAAGGGTTAGGCCACAGTAACGGGTTAAAATCATGTGCGAATTTAACAATTTTTTTTCGTATGAAAAAGTGATTCACATAAAATTAATTACACATCTATTTAGTATGAATATCAAGGTGTTAGAAAATATATATTTTTTTTATGTACAAAATGGCCGACTACTCGAAACTTCTCGAAACAGCCTTTTTCCATTTGGCACGACAAATAACTTCAACAACTTTCACTCGATTTACCTCAAATTCAAAAGTTACGTTCCTAATTGTATTTCGCAGAAAAGTACGTACGGAATTTCTGATTAATCGAAAACTTTTTATATTGTGGGCAGTTATAACGAAATTTTTCACTGACAATTCATTTCTTAAGTTCAAATACCTACAACTTTTGAATAAAACAATATTTTTTAAATTCCGTACGTACTTCTTTAGGTATTCTAATGTAGATTGACGAGAATTTTAGTTTTTTTGTTCTAGGTAGAAAAATGTGGATGCTGAATGGCACGCCGCGGGGCGCCTGAAAAAAAAAGATAACAAAAGAAAATATTAGTAGTCGGCCATTTTGTACGTCAAAAAAAAATTTCTAACAGCTTGATATTTATACTAAATAGATGTGTAATTAATTTGATGAGTGAATCACTTTTTCATACGAAAAAAAAATTGTACTGTGGCCTAAGGCCTTAAGGGGTTAGCGCCAATATGAAGGGTCGAAAAATTTGATTGTTTTTTAATCATTGGGTTTTTGTCCCGATAACAGCATTCTTTTGGCTTTGAGCCGAAATTAGAGGAGGTAGCCGACTGAAGTCGAATTGCGATTTCATTTTTTTACGAGCGGAAAATCAGTCAGTGGAACTTTAAACGCGTTTTGTCTCGATATGAACATTTTCGAACATGGTTTTAATGTCGAATTCCAGTCGTTTTTCGTTTTCATCCAATCAACTTGCAACTTTTGCGCAACGTTTGATGGTACATTTTCGAGAAACGTGCCGAATCTTTTTGTAAAATATAGAAACCACTTTTTGAAATGAACATTTCATATTTGAAAAATTAAAAAAGGTATGAGCCGGCGCAATTTCTGCAATAACCAATATTGTTTAAATTCTTTGTACTTCTCTACCATTTTATATCTACCTTAAGAAACTCTTCGGTAATTTCTTTTAGGTCAGATCCTAAATTGGAAAAATTCTATCGAGGAGGACTGCAGCGAAAAAGAAGACTCCGATCAGGCTGCTATTGTACTGCCACTTTGTATTGAATAATAAACATAAATAAACAACATCTCTTGGTACATATTGAGGAACCAATTGCAAATATTGAATAAATTTCCCCATTTTTTAGAAAACCAACTTCAAAGACCCCACTTTGTTTTTTGGCCCAGTCGCTACCCTTAAGGGGAAATACTGTCGAATTTTCAAAAATGAATTTTTTTTAAATTGGCTTAAGAAATTCTTTGAACCATCTAGAATAAGGGGAAAAAAGTTTGGCACCTGCAAAAAAAAGGTCCGCAGGCCCATGTGGGTCTGCGGTGGCAGTGGCTGGCCCGTGTGCGAGACCACGACCGTTTGTCACGGAACACAATTTTTCAAAACGACACGCAGCATAACTCCAACTATTTTCATTCTGTTCACTCCAAATTTTGAGCACATCTTCAAAATAACATTTCGAAGGGAAATACGTACGGGATTTTCCCATGAGTTGATTATAACATTATTTATTAAGGGGTCTTCGCACTTTAGACGCTAAAACAAGGCTATTTTCGTGAATGTTTTTGATAGTTTTATATTATAGATATTGATATAAAAGTTGTTACACTTAATAAATACACTTTCGAAATACATTTTTAAAAAATATATATTTATTTAAGTCACTATTCATAGACGAAAATGGTAGTTAAAAAAATGTAGTAAATATCAAAATTAAAAAAAGCCTTGATATGCGCTATAGCTATAGTTGTAAAGAATATGGAGATAAAATTTCATCAGGATCGGTTCAGTAGATTCAAAGATTTTATCAACAAGCCGTCGAAGAACGTTGTTTCGAGAAAAACGCGTTTAAAGATTGTTTGGGTTACACAAATACATAAACATTTTTTAAATATATTTCTAAACTGTATTTATTAAGTGTAACAACTTTTATATCAATATCTATAATATAAACCTATCAAAAAAATTCATGAAAATAGCCTGTTTTTAGCGTCTAAAGTGTAGAAGACCCCTTACCAAATGTTGAAAATTAAGTTGTTACTCTAAAATACTCTAAATGCTTGCCAATCACACAAAAATTCATATTTTCAAAATCTCCTACATATACCTCTAGGTATATTCATGTAAATTAATAGAATTTTAAAAAAACCACGTTCAAATTTGCTTCAGTTATATTGCATGCCGCCGAGCGTCACCATTTTGTATAATTATCCAATATAATTTTTTTTTGTTCCCTTGAAGATATGACTAATAACATCCTTGAATATTATTATCCTCTTACTTGTACTTCCACCCGAAAAAGATCGCGAAAAATCGCTTAATTTGAGGCATTTACAGTGGTGAAAGCCCCTAACCCAAAATAGCAACTCAATTTACCTTGAGAAAAAATAATTTGCGCTCTGTACGATTTGAATAAGTTATCTATTCAGCGAAAAACAAAAAAAAGTTTTACCTACAATTTTGAAATCCATCTGTTCCATTATCAAAGTTTTTTAAAGCTTGGTGTCCAAGTGTTTTTCGATATCACATATGTCGATAAATTATTGCAACACCAAAGAATTAATGAAAATAACGTATTGCTTCCGCGTTACTCAATTTTTTATTGCAACAATTATATAACGTGTCACCTTCATAACATAGATAAATTATTCGTCCGCACTGTGTTAAAACCTTATGCCTTCTGTGATATTTTTTCTCCGCACCGGTTAACCTCTCGTATGTCGAGCGACTGCCTAGCGATAAAAAGAAAATATTTTCCTTCCGCCTCCTCTTGCTCGTTAGAAATGTAAAATGACGAGTTGCCCGTGACGAATCCTCAGGTAAGATTGTCGCGAGTGTACCCGTCGTGGTGAAGCAACCGTCATGGCGAATATGCGTGAAACCAGGAGCGTTGGAAAAGACGAATGCGAGAAGTTGCGGAGCGCGAGCGCGCTTGGGGCGCCACACGAAGGCGAGCAAGCCTCGCCGGAGCGGAATAGTCGAAATACGAAACAAACGAGTCTCGTGCAGGACCTCGATCGTACCGCATATGCTCCGAAAACATCAGCATCGATGGTCTCGTGAAATAAAAAGAAAGTTCCGTTCCTCCTCGTCGATGAACGGCTCGACGACGATTCCTCGCTAACGAATATCGTCGAGTCCATCAGTTTTTCGTAAATTGACGTTTTTTTTTTCTTCACTTTTACAAATCTTATCATTACGAGTACGGAGTAATTGTTTTAAAAAAATAACCGCAGTGGCTTGCTCGTGATCGCAGGGATCGATTAGACGCTTAGTTTTAACATGTGCAAAGTGCACTCGCCCATTTTCTTCGAATATCCCAAGTAGAGGATTTTTTTAATCGCTAAAACCGGCATGAATAAAACAATCCGAGTCGACGAGTCGCGTGGATTTTTCGAGTTACTCCAGATCGGATAATTCGCAGTGTCCGTAAAAAAAAAAACGATTTCCCTGATTCTCGAGGTGAAGAAAAAATTCCCGTTCGCTAAGCGAGATATCGCGATATACATTCTGGTGTACAATGATCGGGCCATCCTCGGGATCGAGCGGTATGACCACGCGCGAGGTCGTCGACAATCCCGTCAGGGTCAAGAGGAAGGTCTTCGAGGATCTTGACATCGAGAGCTTGTGCGACGAAGTCTGTCAGAATGGAAAAAAACGTTTTCTCGCCGAATTACGCGAGCCCGTCGACGCGACGATTTTACAAAGTCTCGCTGAACCGACGGAGTTTTCCTCCTCGTCCTCGTCCTCGTCTTCGTCGTCGTCGCCCTCGTCGATGCAGGAAATAACGAACGTCGGCGGTTCGGTCGCGAGATTGGAGGTGCTCGTCGTCGACGGTACGTGGGATCCTGCGAGTCTCGGAAACGCGGAGTTTACCGATATATCGAGCTCGATCGGTAACGATTCGGCCATTCAGACACTCAACGACGTTAATTCCATTGAGAACGGATACGGTACGATACTCTCGTACTGGGAACCAACGAGCGCATCCGAAACTTCCCAAAACACCACAAACGACGCGGAAATTCCCGTGATTCCCGTGACGCAGGCACCGTTGATCACGACAACGTCATCACCGTCGCAGGCTGAGGATCAGGAGGACGGCAATCTCTCGTGGCTTCTTGACTTCAAGCTCGACTCGTTCATCGAGGCACCCGAGGAACGCGCCATTGTTCCTGCAACCAGAGACAATCACATCGGTAATATATATTTTTCGTCCATAACCACAATCGGCAACGGAATAACTTTTCGTTTCTTCATACCCGTTACTATCCGAAATATTTCTCCTTGCAAATTCATATTATCGATCTCTAATTAAGGGGTTAGGCCACAGTAACGGGTATAAAATCATGTGCGAATTTAACAATTTTTTTTCGTATGAAAAAGTCAACGTCATTAAATTAATTATACATCTATTTAGTATGAATATCAAGCTGCTACAAAAAATATATATTTTTTTTTCGATGTACAAAATGGCCGACTATTAATATTTTTTGTTTTATCTTTTTTATAGGCTCTCCGCGGCGTGTTATTTAGCATCCACAATTGTTTACCTAGAACAAAAAATAAAAATTCGCGTCAATCTACATTAGAATACCTAGAGAAGTACGTACGGAATTTGAAAAATATTGTTTTATTCAAAAGTTGTAGGTATTTGAATGAATTTTCAGTGAACAATTTCGTATAAAACTGCTTATAAAATGAAAAGTTTTCGATTAATCGGAAATTCCGTACGTAATTCTCTGCGAAATGCAATTGGGAACATAACCTTTTAATTTGAAGTAAATCGAGTGAAAATTGTTGAAGTTATTTGTCACGCCAATTGGACAAAAGCTGTTTCGAGAAAAACGCGTTTAAAGTCTTAGGTACTCTATACCCGTGACAGAGGTGGGCTTACGGTATACGCTCAAAGTTGGTGAAAAAAAATGTCTTGCTAGAAATCGAATAGTAACTTATTCTTATAATGATAAAGTACCGTTTTAACGAAAAAAATCGATTTTTTGAAAATTCTACAGTGGCCTTACCCGTTAAAATACGAAAAAGGCACTTAAAAAATAATAAGTTTCATTGTATCGTAAAAATAGAAATGTCACATTTTGAGGCATTTTCTGTGTACAAAATCTTGAAAACAGAATTTATACACGTTACGTTCTTATTTCACTAGCTTTTTTCCAACTGTACACGGAGACTAAGAATGGCGCCCTAGAGAAAATAATTTCTGTTCGCTTCATCGCTGATTTTTCAAGAATGTTCAAAAAAACTATTTTAATATAACTTTACTGATGTTTCAATGCTCGTGGTCGCAAAACTCTTTTTGCGAGACACCGCCAACAACAAATGAACCAAAAAAATTATGGAGACTTCCGAACATCGAACAATTCCACTGAAAATGAAAAAAAGTCATAACGAATAAGAATAAAATAAAATCTCGGGTCCAAAAAATCCCGAGATCTAAAAATACGAATAATCGACGCAGAGCCATCGTATCGTTATTTACCGGCAGGTAACCGAAACAGATACAGCGCGAACCTGCCCCGTGCAAACGCCACGTTGTCCACGAACGAGGCGAGAAAAAATGGTGCGAATTATCTGGACAACGGGACGATTGGATCGAGCGCGGCACCGTTGCAAAACGAGATAACGCGTCATCCGACAATCGTATCGGCGACTTACGGAGCCGAAAATCGAAGTTCCGCAGCGTCGCGTTACGGCGGTCCAAAAAAGCCGCCATTCACGTACACGGAATTGATCGAGCAGGCCCTGCAGGAGAGAGGCGAGCTGACCGTCTCGGCCATTTACCAGTGGATCTCGTGAGCATCAATTTGGAATACTGTTCGCACTTGCTTTTTGCTTTTACAATCAGAGTACATCAGTGTTGTCCAATGAAAGTGCCACATGCTTGGAAAAGTTGGAGACTGAAATTGCAAAGGTACAGAATGCGACTGGACATTTATTCAGCGAGGATGAAGATTTTTGCGTAGTTTTTTTTTTTCGTTCAGTTCCGTTAAAGATATTTCGATGTTTCATTGATCCCGAGGCCGGAGTAAGTTTTTCCTCGCCATTGTGGAAATGTATACGTACCGGGTTGACATTGATCGTTTAATCGGATAATCGATGGTAGCATTGATGCTCACCCCCTCGACCCCCGAAGTCACGTACATAGCGTTTTTTTTTATTATCGCATCCGAAAGAGTTTATCAGCCATACCAGCAAAATCGTGAGTCTCAGGTGTCGGTGTGGGCCGGGGTCGGTGGAGGGTAGCGAGGGGGCGGGGAGGTTCACGGGCGGTCTCGGGGATGGTACTCATCGGTACCGTTGCCCTCGATGCACGGTACCACCTGGTACCGCCGTGGTTCGCCCCTCTTCGTCGCCCTTCACCACCACCCTCACACCCTTCTGGTCGAGCCTTTCCACGCGAACTATATCTATGCGACATCGTCGCCTCGTGTGCCTCGGCCAACCAGCCAAGACTTCTCGACCCCCTCGATTTCGATCGAAAGGGAGCCCTCCTTGCGCCTCCTCCCTCGTTCGAGAAACTGCGTACAGAGCACTCGCCAACCGGAACTCGGGCACGAGGATTCTCGATTGCTACCTGGAAAAAAAAAAATCATTAGACGTTGGCGAGCTTAAGGCGCGATATACATTTACAACGATCAAAAAATCGATTTCTTTTTTTTCTCCTCAAACGATAGAACTATATGTGAGTCATTCTTCATCAACTGGACCACTTTTTTTCAACCTCTCCAATTTTTTTCAAAATCTGCCAGTTTGAAAAATATTAGTCAAAAGGAACGTCTGTGATTTTTTAAAGATTTTTTTAGGCGTCCGTTCAGGATTTTCAATTTTTCATTACGAATACTGTATCCGAAAATATATTCATCAAACAAAACAAAAACATGAGAATAAAAACTTTTTATTTTTTCCGCTTTATCGAGAAAAAAAATCGAAATCATAATTTTTCTGCATTGAGAAAATTGAAATTTGGCAAAAAAATGGGAATATCATTTTTTTAAACCTAATAACATACTTTAGATCTCGGTACGAATTTTACGGGATGACTGTCATTGGGTAAAGAGTCTGCGAAAAAAAATTCAGCATGGTACCTGCAACGGTTAGGATGAAAAAAAATACAACCCCTGCGGTTGTGAGATTTTGCAGAGTTTTTATAACAGCATGTATGCGGTTATGAGAATTCGCAGGGTTTTTATTTTTTTCATCCTAACCATTGCAGGTACCATTCTGAAATCGTTTTCGCAGACTCTTTACCCAATGACAGACATCCTGTAAAATTTGTACCGAAATCGAAAGTGTGTTATTAGGTTTAGAAAAATGTTACTCTAATTTTTTACCCAAATTTCAATTTTCTTAATGCAGACAAATTATGATTTTGAATTTTTTCGATAAAGCGGAAAGAAAAGTTTTTATTCTTATGTTTTTCTTTATTTGATGAATAATCTTTCGGATACAGTGTTCGTAATGAAAAATTACAAATCCTGAGCGGAAGCCTAAAAAAATCTTTAAAAAATCGCAGACATTCCTTTCGACTACTATTTCAAACTGGCAGATTTTGAAAAAAAAAAATTGGAGACATTGAAAAAAAACGTGGCCCAGTTGATGAAGAATGCCTCACATGTAGAATATTTTCCTAAAGTGTCAAAGCGAAATTCGAAAAAACTTCAAACGTTACAGCCCGTAAACGCTGTGCCTCATCGCACGGATTCGGAGAGGGCGTGAACTGCAAACGCGTTTTTCTCAAAACTGCATTATCGAAATTGGCGTGCAGGATTACTCAAAAACTATTAAGCCGATTGAGTTGAAACTTGGTAAAAATATTGATAATATTGGTACCTTCTACTTGACGGGAATTGCTTTTGAAAAATTGAAAAAAAAACTACTTTTTAAATTCACATTTTACAGAAATGTTGCGTGAAATGTTGATCTTTTATTGTAAATGCGTGCCATTTTCTTGAACTTGCATTTTCTTCATTTTAGTTACCGTCACATAAAAACTATACATGTTCTTACTGAAAAAATGTTTGAACTTTTTTGCAAATCAAAGTCTACGGGAAGTTAGTAGTAGAACTCCTGCACTCTGCCACAGCTCCGCCATTTTGATGGTGAATTAATTTTACAAAAAAATTTCTTTGTACTATTAAAGTATACCTAAATTTTAATAATTGTAGAATAATTATTTCTTAGTTTAAAAAATTCCTCAATATTGCTTATTTTTTTTCTGTCTAAATGTATATCCCGCCTTAAACGAAACGCGTATAACTTTCGTGCAAATGTCCCTAAACCTATCGCTACCGAGTTCGTCGTACCTGCTACACTTTTTGAGAACACTTTTTTCATTACATGTAGATTAATCTGTTTATTTTTTAAATGGTAGCCAGTGGTAAAAAATCCCTGATTGCATTAGCATAGTTGTAGGTTGAATAGACGTGCTTTGGGCTCATGTCAACTTGGTCGTAGGCCCAATCAGCCCTGTTGTAATTGTATGCTTTGCATCCGTGCGTATCCGTAAATAATAATTCAATAAAAGATCCACTTTTATGCGAGGTCAATATTTCGATAAGTTTTATTTTAATCGTTCCCTGAAAAGGTGATCTTACTCCATAATAAACACACAAATTAGAGGGTGTAGAAAAAAAAATACGCTACCGGTAAAAAATTTTCGATCACTTTGAATAATAGCAAAATTGTCAATCGCTCTGCATAACTGCATAATTATATCAGAATAATAAAATGCACTTTATTTCGTATTTTACGGATACTATATAGCTCTATAAAATGGATTATATTGTTCTAATATAATTTTGCAATTATCCAGAGAGATCGAAAACTTTTGACCGCTACTCTATACATAAAAAAACGATTTCCGACCCGCCAATGGTGATGCAAGTAAATTAAGGTTGCACAATATTTTTATTTAAGTTAAAAAAACATTCTCAATAATTTTACATGAAACATAAAAAGAACCAAAATTCTACACATACGCAAATTTCTATTATTTTTTATATTGTTCACCGTGCGTAATGGTGCATTGGAGGAAATATTCAAAGCTAGAAAAATTACAGTTGATTGCGCCATAAGGGAGGAAGTTGTAAAACGACAGAGTCATTACTTGTTTCCACCCCCTAACGTTGATTCCTCAACTGAACTATGCACGTATCGTAATCGATTCCATAGAGTGGCGGATTAGCATAAATTGCGCGGCCATAGGGTCCCCCCTCGCAGCGTTTTCGCTCGAGCGTGTAAGCGGACCGTTTAGGATCTCCACGGAACGAAAACTATCGTCGCGTAGCTTTCCCCCGACAGAGGGTAGGAGGTGCGCGTTTTAAGTTTCCGAGCTCGTCGGTTTCGACGTGCAGCGAGCCGTGTCGTCATCAGGTATGGGCAGGTGAAGCAAATTGTTACTCAAGGGAAAAGAAGGACCGGCTGGCGGTGGGTGCCCTCCGGACGATATGCGGCACTCTGCGAGAAGAGGGCGCGTGAGCCACGAGGGTCGTTGCCTGTGCGCGCTGCAACGATTAAAATCGTACGCGAAAACAAAGGCCGCAGGCACTAAAACGCGTGGGCAGGGCGGTACTGGCGCGTGCCTGTCGCGAAAAAAAAAACATGTATATATTTCTCACCATCCCTTTACGCAATGCAAAATGACAAAGACCCAGTCGATCCCATTTTTTTACTCAACTCCGTTAGAAAAGCGAATTGCCATTGTAGCCTTAAGGTGAAAAATATTATTCACGAAGTCACGAACACTTCGAATCAAAGTTTCAAAAAATGTCCTTTTCTCACGCGTTATCCAGGGAACACTTTCCGTACTACAAGAGCAACGACGATCGGTGGAAAAATTCCGTTCGGCACAATCTCTCGATAAATCCTCATTTCCGGAAAGGTTCGAAGGCACCCCACGGCGCTGGTCATCTCTGGGCGATCGCCAATCGCGGCGATACGAGGCCGCGTCAACTGATCACCGCTAATGGAACGATTCTACCTACGCAAAGACAATTCGTCAAAAGTCTCGGCGAAAATATCTCGCGAAAGCAGAGCAACGTAAACAGGTAAACGAGAAACATAAAAACCACGAAGATTTCCTTTCAAGTTCTAGTCGTGATGTTGATTTGATTGTTTTTTTTTTATCGAAAAAACAACGAATTAGTCAAATGGTGACGATGGACGAGGTGGCAGCAGCCACGGCATCCATCAGCGAACCCGAGGAGACCAACGTCGTCACGGGCACAGTGACACTCGAGCATTGCGCGGAACAAATTTTGAGCGGCATCAAGCGCGAAGTCGAGGTACAGTATCTCGTGCCCATGGTCGTGCCAGCCAACGAGACTGAGCAAGATGTGCAGATTCAGCAGAACGGCTCCAGCGAGACATCGTGTCCCGTCAAAGAAACTGGTGAGACTCGACCAGGTGCATTTCACCAATTCGGTCCAGCTATGAAAAAAAAAAGACAAAATCATTATCACGTCATACCGTACAAAAAATTATGTACATACACACATATATATACGTACATACACCTGGAAATGTCATTAATGCAATCGAACTGATCCATCCGAACAGAACGTGACTGTTGGAACGTGCTTGCAGACTTTTTGAATCCCGTGTCGAAGGAGGAAGTCGCCGAGGAATGTGGCCTCATCGGCGAGGGCTACCTGGTCACCGATTTAAATCCAACGGCCCTTGGCTTGAACATGGTAGAACCGGAGATCATAAACCCGGAGAATCTCTTCGGCGAAGAGCTGAGCTTTCAATTTTACGAATTAACATCCCCGTCCCAGTTGCAATCGGCCTGACACACGGAAAGAGCCAAATTACGCGTCATACTCGTGGACGAGTCGAAGATACACAACGTTCAGATTGTCGAGAGTCGTACGAGCAACGAGACAGAATCGTCCTCAACGTCGGCCAGTGTTGCGAGAAAGACGCGCGACGAGGCGACAATTACGAATTTCGGAGTAAACAAATATGCCATGGACGAACAGACGCTCGAACATCGACAAGAAACCGCAACCGCGGCCGACAGCTGATCTGTCCGATGAGAACATCAAACGCATCGATCCTGAAAGCATGCACCTCACAGGTTCACCCGACCTCGAGCACCGTAGACAAAACGTTACGAACAAACAAACAAAATATCCAAGAACTACGTGCGTGCGAACAGCTACAGTACTTGAATTATCTCATAAAGGCATGTTTATCGAATAATTATTAATCTTAATTTCCCCTAGTCATTACGGATCTGAATGTAATGTTTTTGTATTAGCAAAAATGAAATACAATATAATATTTACAATCCGGTAAGTCTTTCATGCTCCGAGAACGTGTTTTCGAATTTCGAGGAATATGCGCTTGATTTTTTTTTCTTTTGAGCTACGGTTGCAGGCGACCTTTTCGTTTGACGAATAATACGGATTTATTAGAGCGAGAAGTTTTACTCGTGTACAGCTTTGATCTACGATAGATCTTGGGGTTTCGGGGAATTCGCGCCTTTGGCCGTTTTTTCACCCGCCAGCGCCGCGTTGCTGTCTTCCAAAAGCTTTGCCATCAGCTTCTCGGCTCTCTCTTTCTTTTTGGCGTCCTTGCGGCGCTTCTTGTCCTCTTTCTCTTTCTGCTCCAGCATCTCTTTGAACCTTTCGTCGCGTGGGTCCACCTTGAAGCCGAAGTGCCGTCGGATCTCCTCCATCATTCTTTCCTTACGCTCCTTGGAGACTTGGACCTCCGCCTCTTTCTTCGCTATCTTGGAGTACAGTTCTTTCTCCCACTGGCTGGTCATTGCAGATTTAGCTGCCAGCTCGTCTTGCCTGCAAATGTACCCTCGTTTTTATTGTCCGTTTGGTATAATGCGAGGTTAACAAACTTCTCAATATCTAAAACTTGAAAGTTTCCATAGCAGTTTACAGCGTAGTATGAATATGTTGTCCCTTGAGGCCGGAGACTGAATTAGAAAGTACGAAAAATTGTTTTTTTTTTTAATTGCTCAAATCGATAGATAAACTATCCAAGAATATATTTACAAAGTTACAGAGGCCAATTGTAAATATTTCCGAAGATACAAGGCCAAAAGCAGAGAAGCGATTGATATTTGATATTGATGTTTCCTCCTATTGAAAACTTTGAAGCGCGTTTTCTCCAGTTTTCATTTTCACGATTTTTCCAAATTGGCGGGCTTGATAGCAAAAGAACTAAACGACCTATTGAATCAAACCAAAGTTTATTTTCTTTAGTATGAAAACCTTTTCTAAGTGAATTAAAAAAGTCGTTGAAAAAGTCTTTTAAATGATTTTTATAGCACGTTGAAGTGGTTTTTTGACCACATTTTTTTTTCAAACCTGAGAAAAGTTATAATTTCACGATTTTGCAGCTTTTTCTTAATTCACCCAGAAAAAATGAGAATTGAAAATTGAATTGGTTTTTTTGGTTCAGTCAAGAATTACGAGTTGCATCTTTCCCGCCGATTGGGGATTGCAGTGGCAAGACGCACATGGAATAGGCTGATAAATCTGCAACCACATTGAAGTTTGCGTCGTTGGAATGCAACGAAAACAAATTCTTTTTAATTACTCAATTTTTTTTTTGGCCGATTTATGTTGTGAAATTGCTTAAACCTTTCTACGTATTCTTATTAGAAATTTACGACCTCAATTTGTAAAAAAAAAGTTTGGCAAACGTTAAACACGAAGAAATAAAAAATAAAAAAAATATCATTGCAATCCAACGATGCAAACTTCAACGTCATCAATCTGCAGTAATTTCTTGTTTCATGTTGATCATTTTTTTAATACATTTCAAATATACATGAAAAGATACCTCAATGTTTACTGGGCTCACTTGTTTTTTTCCCTTCTGAAAAGAAAATCTTTTTTTTCGTCCTTCTAATTCAGGCTCCCGCCTTAAAGTGTTACATCTCAGTAGAAAAAAAATGTTGGGTTGTTCTTTTTATTGACTTGAATTATGTATGCACATCATAAGAATCATATACAAGACGAACTATACGCGATTTTTTTTTCAATCTTTAGAGCGCTTTTTCCAAAGTGCTCCGAAACGCACGAAGCAGCTTAGACGGTGAAAGTAACAGTTTGGAGTCATTTAGTTCATTCATTGTACAAAAAATATACAACAATCTAACAACTAAAGACCTACTATCAAAATGCCTCCTTGGGTAAATGCAGAATTCAAATGAGAACTTCAAACCCGTCTTGTGAACAATAGCTCCTAAATCAGTTTTGTAAAGTTAAACGCGTTTTTCTCGAAACCACGTTTTTGAAATCGAGAGGACGCATTATTCGGGCAGTTTTCATCCGGTTCCTTGAAATTTTAAATGTAGTTTCTTACAAGGAACATCATTTAATTCTCCGCCTTCGATTTTGTTGAAATTCATACATGTGATAAAGCATTGATAACTATTAGACAAGTACTTTTTTTATCGGCGGAAAAACGGTTTTGAGGGGGGAAACGACCCCTCAAAGAAAGGCGTGTCCAGGAGTGATTTCGCAGTTCCACCTACCATCAGTTCGTTGATCCAAATGAAACCAACAGCAAAATTTTTCTAATGTAATGAAATGAAAAATCCACTATAGAAGAATTGAAAAAAATTAAATTAGGGGAGGCATATCTTTTTTTGAGGGATGGTTTTCCCCCTTAAAACCGTTTCTCCACCGATAGAAAAAAAAGTACGTGCTCAATAGTTTTCAATACTTTATCGCATATATGAATTTCAACAAAATCAAAGGCAGTCGCTTAAGGGGAGATATACACCTACATGGTTAAGGTTGAGGATTTAAAAGCTATGAACATTCTGTCGACCGTAGAAGACCTACACTATGGGCCTGGTATCGATGATTCCATGTAAGTTGACAAATTTCATGATTTATTCATTCCCATTCCAAACGCGTTTTTCTCAAAACCACGTTTTTCAAATGGGTGCCCAAAATTTCTCGAAAACTAATGAACCGATTGCCTTGAGGTTTTTTGTGGTTATTCTATACACCATTATCTAGTACTCGTCATAGGATTTTTTTCCGTTACTTAGTTTTTGTTTTATAGGCAGAATAATAACTAATTTTTCACCCAAAAATCACTATTTATGTTCAAACGTCCGCCATTTAGTCATAAATCGATATTTTCAAAATCGGCTATGACAAGTACTAGATTGTAGTATCTAATTTAATAATCTTTTTGGTTTTTTTATCAGATGATTTTTGAAGAAACGCCAGTGGGTACTGTATACGCAGATTTTTTAACGACGCTCCAAGGATCATACACCATCCTTGTATATTTTTGATATTTTTAAATAAAGAAAATTAAACATGTTTTTGAATGTATATACTTTTAGATAATTAAAACCCCAATCCGAAATTTCAAATAGTTTTCCTTGAAAACAATCACAAAAATGACCCTTTTTTCAGGCTCCTAGGTGTATATCTGCCCTTAAGTCACGTTTATTGTTAAATACATTCTCTGAAGAAGTACATACAATTTCTACTATTCATCAACAATTCTCGTTTTTTGAACATGTCAAGGTTGATTTTTAGCACAAAAAAAATCATTCACAATGAAGCCAATTCACGGAAAAACCATTTTTCAAATAATTGTACGTACTTCTCTACCAAGCCTAATTTAAAACACGATTCCTTTTTCTAAGTACTAATTCATAAAAGTATGTTATCCTCCCGCTTAAAAAAACACCCTTAGTGTAGCCACAACTGAGTCGCTATGTTCTATTGTTTTTCCATAAGTCATTTTTTGTTGTTTTATATGTCAACACAAGTAGAATGAACCCTTCAAACCTCATTTTTATTGCTTTTCTGAGGTTTCTCAAAAAAAAATTCCCAAACACTAGTCATTTTTCGATAAACCACCCAGATATAACGCCTTAAGTCGCAAAACACCTACAATGAAGTTTTATCCAATATGACTGTACGAACCCATTAGGACTATATTCACAGTTATTAAAATTAAGGCCGACCGATGCTCGGTAAAGGATCGCTTAGGCCTCAAAATATGTTACATTTGACGATGCAGTTCCTAAAAATCATAACGGCAAATCCATATAGAGATTAACAATATACAACAAATCAGCGATGAATTAATCTCGTTACTGATAAATCGATAGATCGGAAGTATCAATCGCCAGACATTAATCGACATAGAGACGTTCCAAATGCATAGAAAATTACCGCGCTTGCAGCTTAGCCGCTTCTTCAGCCTTGGTAGCGGCGATGTGTGCCCAACTGTCCTGAAGACTCATGGGATAGGCGACTTTTTCGTACTCCTTCGCTTCCGCGATATCCTCTTTGGTTGGCCAAGCGATGCCCGGAGGAACGCCGGAGCCCTCGATCCCATAACGTCCCAGCAGCCTTCTCTTCCACCCGAGAAAATAGTGATGATAGGCAACACCTTCTTCCTTGTACGGACGTCGCCCCTTCATTATATTATAGTCCTGCGGCGAGAGACGAGATTTGTTTCTTTCCGGTGCTACATGGTCCTTTTTCGAAGGGGGCCTATCAACTTCGAACTTTGGTTGTGTGTCCACCGAGGTTATGTCGAGGATCTCCTCTTTCCCCGTGTTCGAAGTTGTGGCATAACTTTTGCGTAAAAAAGTTCTGTGTCTTCGGAGACTTCGCGTTACTTCGCTGCTCAACAAAGCCCTTAGACTCATTTCAATCAAATCACTGGTAAATATGTTTTGCAATTAAATACCGGTATGTTTAGGTCATTAGCGAAATCTAATTGTTAGAAATGTCCGCGGTGTTTCGAGCGGCGCTACCGTCGCGCAGCGGCGAAAGAAGTTACAACCCCTGCCGAAAGATGTCGCCTGGAGCGGGTTCAATTTTTTTTAAGTTTCGTCATTATAACCGTATGTAAATAATAGTTTAGTTTGGACAAAGCCTGTGAAGCTATTTTCTATTTCTATATCATATCAGTTCGAATAATTGTGCTCTTTTTTTAAACACTTGATCATTTTGCTCTTCTTGTCACGATCTAATTATTCGTCAACGTTCGCTCTTCAGTCTCCGCCGCGTATGGGAAATAGTTTGTTCAGCTATAATCTTCGAAAATTGAGGAATACAGCTCGTTTGTGCTTTATCGTTTTATGACAATGTGAAGAAATGTGAGCGCAAGCGCGGATCTTCTTAGAGTATTTTACTAGCATTACTTGTATTACAGATACAATCGCATCCCTAGTGCACATTTTTTTCCGAAATTGGAACAAATATGAAGAATTCGGAGTTTTGCGGACAATTATTTTCACGCAAACATCCGAGTATCTCTGAATTTCTCCGAATTTTTCCGAATATTTCATCATTTTAATTACGATCACGGGAAAATCTCGGAAATTATATGAAATAAAAAATATAGATGAAAAATGAATTCTTACTTTTTGTTTACTCAAATTATACTTACTCCGGCGGTTATAAAGTAACGCAAACTAACAAAATGAAAATGCATGATCACCTGTTCATCAGTTATATTTATTAATAGAAAAAGTACAATATTTTAATTATTAAATAAAATCTTTTGCTATTCTTACTTATTGTTTCTCTCATAAAAAATACTTTGATTCTCTCATAAAGAATACTTTGTTCTTACATAGAAAAACACTTTGTTTTTACCGAAAATGCGTTTTCTGCTTGTTGATTCTTACTTAAAAAATAAATGATTCTTTCTTCTTGGTTTAATTTTTAAAAAAATGGTTCTTCTTTCTCGGTTTTATTTTTATTTCTTCAATTGGTTCTTTCTTCTTGGTTTCATTGTAAAACAAAATTGGTTCTGTGGTCATAGGAAATGGTCACTCAGGTCATAGGAAAAGGGGAAATTTCCGGAAAAAATAATAATAAAAATAAGTTTTTTTACAAAAATCTCATTTCTTTTCATTTTTAACTTTTCTCCGAATATCTCCGCAGCCGTTCACTCAGGTCATAGGAAAAAGAGAAATTTCCGGGAAAATAATGAAAAATCATGAATTTTCAGTAAAAAAAAATATGTTTTTGGGAAATAGACCAGTACTTGAATCTGTTTTAAATCATTTTTGTCTCCGAAAATCTCAAATATGACCAAAATATGAGAAATTATGAAAAATTTGGAGAAAAATTTGCACTAGAGATCGTTTATCGCGCATATTCCGCGTCACTGCCTGATCTATATATGACGATAATGAATACGTTCGTTTAGTTTTGTTCGATCAACTGCAGGATCCTCTTGTAAAGGAGATTCCTGACGTCACGTGCCCATATAAAATCCATGTGATTGAAGTTACGAAACGGCACCGCTTCCAAAATCGTAACGTTTCCCAAATATTTCGCCAATTCGTACATCTCCTGCGGATTATAGAAAATTGTAGACAGTCCGTGTTAAATCATCATAGAAATCGTGTTCGATTCGTGAAACGCGTTACCTCCGCTGTTACAATCGCATCGTTTCTTCCATAAATCAGTGCAACCGGTGACGTTACTCTCTTCAGCGGATAAAACGGCGCTCGCGTTTGTCCGTATCTCGCGAGATTACCGTTCGACTCGAAGTCGTATTCGTGGAATTCACCTGCAAACGAGAAACTCCAAAGTTTATATCCACTCTTTGTCAACTATGAGAAACTCGTATTATCGTACGAAGGGTTAAAAAGTAAAGAAAATTTTGCTCGTTACTTTTCAAATAGTTTTGTTAGTTCTCAAGTGAATCAATTGTCCAAAGTGACGCCGAATTCAATTTGGTAATAATAACATCAAATCACCATATGCCAAGTTTTATATACTTTTTCATCTGAGTACATGATACCTGACAGCATATTTTGGTGAAAGTGAGCCATCGTCCGCAGCGATGTACCAGCAGGAAAGGATGAGAAAAGATAAGGTAGAAGAGTCTGCAATGAAAAAATTATAACATTTTCAGTCGAGAGTGCAAGGTAATATTGTTTTTCTTCATAGTTAAATGCATAGGTTTTTCTATAAACAAAAAGCATTATGAACGCTGAAGAAGTTTAAGTCTACATAAGTATAAATTCTTGCTGTGAGCGCACAACATTCTCATGTATTTATACGCTGCATTAATCACATATATCTAACAATTACAGAAAAGTAACGCATGAAATACAACATTAAACAAATAAGTTGAGATGCATTATAACCAGATTCTAAGCTTAGGCATGTCCATTTAACATTCCATTTCGATAATAAGAAATTTATCACAGGAATGTACATCGCAATAAACGACGTAACAATTTTAATTATCCCTCATCAAATGGTATTGAAGTTTGCATAGTTGGAATGCAAGGGGAGTTTTTCTATTTTTTGAATTTATTTATTTTTATGATTTATAATTTTTGAAATACATTAAGAACGTGAATTTCTAATGAGGAAAAGAAAAACTGATTTTTGTATTGAAATTTGTAATGAACGTGAATAGAAGAAAAATTAACTTTGGTTGCATTCCGACGCAAACTTCAACATCATCTCGTCAACTCACTGCATTCAGTTGTTCCCGATCTTCGCCGACTACGCCAAAGACTACTTTTAGACAGGTGCTATGCGAGGCTGTACCCTCGCGGCACCATTGATGCACTTTTTCTGCCAGGGGAGTGGTCCTTGATAAAATCTCGTGAAACTTATTTCTCTCTAGTGTTTTCTATTTGGACATGAACATATTATTTTTGGAACGAGAAAAAGTTATCGTCATTACTTTTTGCATAACACATAAGTCTTCTTTTTTGAATTACCTGCAAAGCGCCACCAGCCTGTTTAAAAAGCGCTTGCAACGGATTTGCCTTGTGTCTCCAAAACGTAACGGGAGCCAAGCTAACAACCAATTTGATTTTTTCGTTGTACTCGGGTCTGAGAGACAGCAGGACATAGGCAATCGTCGCCCCCATAGAATGCCCAACAAAGTATAAAGATTTTTGGGCGGTGCGCTCGAGGACATGGTCGATCATAGCGGGGAGATCTTTGGTCCCCATTTCGTGATAACTAACAATGCACCGTACAACAAAATCGTTCCAATTAAATTACCCGATAGAATTGTAATGTTTCTGTTCAAATTGCTAATTTTCTTCAATTTTGTAATGGCGTGTAATTTTTGTTCTGCAAATTTTACCTAAAATCCCAAAACTCGGCGCTACGTTTGTCCCTAGTTCGATGGTTTTTTCCATAAGTATTTCCTCTCACGTTTCCCATCCATACGTCGTAACCAGCGTCAACGAGCATGAAGGCTGCAGAGCAGTGGATAGTGGAAATATATTTTATATGGCTGTCAAAGGCGTTTCGTTGAGATATTCAACGAATTTGACAGTCCAATATGAAGTTGAATGAAAAGTTAGTCGCTACAAGTAGTTCGTTGATATTTACAGAGATCGTGGCTCGAGCCCATCAGCACAAATGCATCGGAGGACCAAAGAAGCCCATGCTGCAGAAATACAACTGGCTTTTCACTAGATCTTGGCAAAGCAGAACTTCCAGGTATACGGAATATTCTCAAACCATATCCATCCTCGGTTGTTAGACTGTGCTCTTCTGCGTAATAGCCGTGACGTTGAATCAGACGCGCCTGCAGCCGGATGTAAAAATTGGAGTGCATTAATCGACATGTTGGTATATCGATTTCAATGTTATTGACGATTAAATTAAAGTAATTTGAGAATGTTCACCAGATCATGAGTTTTTACCTTATTTCAGTACAAATGAAGCATTGATTTTGCAACAGTCAATTATATCGTCTGATCATCAACATGATGTCTTAAAATGATTATCATGATTTCTATATTATTTGTTTCTAGCATCACGTTTTGAAAATTCCTTCTAGTCTTCAGAAATATTATGAAATAATCTGGAATTTGAAACAATTTAGCATTTCTCATTCATAAAGATTTGTAAGTTTCCTTATACAATATAATTCAATGTGTGAGATCAACAAATCATTTTCGTTTCGATGGCAAAGCGCTTTTAAATTTCTCCACTTTTACTTTCCTTAATAACGTTACTGCTCCAGCATGGCGAGTTGGAAATTCTTTTTGGAAATTCATACTCGACGATTTTTTATTACACTCCGATTCACGGAAATTTCACAGTTAATTTGTTCCAATACGTGATTGGTAAAAATACAATCCGGGCTATGCAACTTGACTCACGGTATCGAACGTAACGTAATCTTCGTCGGCGAAGCGTTTCGTGTTTTTCAACCCTATCAGTCGTAATCGTAGCTCTCCTATAAATGTGCTGCCCGCAATTCTTTCATATCCGCGTAGTACGCTCGATGTTATGCAAAGAAAAGAGGATAAGAATAAAACACTTTGTCTCATCGTCGCGATGTTTCTTTGATATATGAATCGTAGACGACTACGGAAAAATTATGAAAGGGAAAGAAAAAAAGAATCGAAGATATGCGGGTCGCGCTCGAACGGAGACGGATATCACGCAACCGTGGCACTTTTATTCATTTATTTATTTATTATACATTGCATTTTAATTAGAGTCCAAAGGTGCAACGCTTTGCTGTACATTGAATAACAGTGATGCGTTTTTTTATGACCTTAGTTTTTGTGGTATGTCAATTGAGGAAAAAAAGTAACACGGTGCAATTGAAAATCGATATATATCGGATAGAAAAAAAATGCTTTTTTTCAATAACGCGTACTGATCGGAAACAAAAGATGGTATCACGAATTCGACGCGATGTTTGGAAGGTTCGGCTTTCGCAAGAATTTTTCAAATAAAAAAAATAATTTGCTGTTTTTAAAATTTATTTTTCTCGCCATTTATTTCGAGTACATGTCAACAAGCTCAATAACTCGATCGTACAACAATTTTTTCCCATCCTTTGCCCAGATAAAATCGAAATGATTGAATTTGTCGTAAGGTACTGCCTCGTAGGTGACAACGTTCGGAAGCCTTTTTGCCAGCTCGTCGGTATTCTAAAATTGCAAAATAAACTCGTTGAAACTCTACCAATTCGTCGTAGAAAAATATTGATTTGCGAAAAAAAAAATTCTTTCTTCGCTGCACATTACCGCCTTCAACGAAACAATGTCGTTTTTTCCATAAATTAAAGCAACCGGCGCCGAAACATTTTTCACGTCATACATTGGCGGATTTTTTCCTCCGTATAGCCTGAAGTTCTGGACGTAACCAAAGTCGAACTTCTGAAAGGAACCTAAAACACCAAATAATTTGGATTGAAGATAAAGATCGAAACGCTTTCAGTGACTCGAGCGTTTTATTTCAATTTCGTTAATTCAAGTACGAGTTGCAAGTAAGACCGAATCGCTGGTCGATCATTTCTTTCGCATCGAGAACTGGCCTAGGAAATTATTTTTACTTTACCTGCAGCGATATTTTGCTCGTAATGATACAATGTCCTCGTTGATCCACCAGCTGGAAAATACGACAATATATACGGCAGCATTGTCTGTGAAAACATTTTCAACCGTTAAAAACAATGCAAAAAAATTAAAATAAACGCTGAAAAAATTATTTTCTGTTCTTCATGACTGCTTTGATTTGACATAAAAAAAATCAGACTGATTAGCGTATTTTGACCATCGAAAAAAAAATCGCGAAATCAGTTATGTGTCATGAAACAATCATAAATGTTTGGTCATACGATTAAAAAATGAACAAACTTCATCTTTTTCTGTTTGACTTTAGAAATACCGACGAGTAAATTGTTTTGCCAAATTCGAGAGCGTCTAACGAACCAATGACTTTATTATTCCAGTGTACTATGATGAGGATTACTGCGACACTCCAGATAAATTACCGAATTCAACTGATCGGGATCATCTCCAGCCAGTATGGCGAAGAATAGTTTACAAAGAGGCTGAGTTAACGAGCGATCGCTGCAAAGGGCTTGGCCAAGCCTAGCAGTGTTCGTCGACTGTGGCCCAAGCTCGTAGATCCCATTTTCGTCAAATATTTGCTGCCAGGCGGAAAGGTGGTTAAAGCACGGACAAAAAATTGGAACGTTTCGGATTATTTTCGCGCTTCGTCCGCTTCTGATTTTCAACTTACCCTGACGGCTATGCCGATATCGGTGGACGAGCGAAACACGAGTTTAGGTGGGTATTTCCAGAAGGCGACCGGAGCGAGACATACGAGAAGACGTATTTTATCGTTGTACTCAGGTATCTCCGACAGCAATACGAAAGCGATCGTTGTGCCCATCGACGTTCCTATGTAAGAGAGATTTGTCTGGGCAGTATATTCGAGTACGTAATCGATCATCCTCGGAAGATCACGCGTCGCAATTTCATGAAAGCTGAACGATTTTTGTTTTTAGTATCATACAACATGCACTTTTATTAAACCCTTCGTGTTTAAATTGCTCGATGATTCGTACTCGTTACGTCGAAATTTTTGTCAGAGGAAGAAAAGCTCAAAAATGAAGCTATCCATCGGCTATTCTCCAATTAATCTCGTCGAAATTTCACTTTCATCTCATCGATCGCAATTTAATCACGTATTATTTGTACGATAAAGTCGTAATTATTTGTCGTGTATCACAGGTATGCACGGGTTACCTGAAATCCCAAAAGGCCGATGTCAAGGGCGACAGTAAAGTGTGTGACCTGCCGTAACTGTTGCCACGCATGTTACCGATCCAAACATCGTATCCCTCGTCGGCGAGTAAGAAAGCTACACAGAGAAAAGAAAGCGAAATTGATCACCTCGCCTCACTAAACTGGGAAAAACACTTTCCACGATACCAATTTGTACGTATTAAGGCGGTATATACATTTAGACAGGAAAAAATAAGCACTATTGAGGGATTTTTTAAACTAAGAAATAATTATTCTACAATCATCAAACTTTAGGTATACTTTAATAGTATATTTAGAAAAAAGCGAGGCACAGCGTTAACGGGCTGTAACGTTTGAAGTTTTTCGAATTTCGCTTTGAAACTTTAGGAAAATATTCTACATATTCTATCGTTTGAATAAAAAAAAAAGAAATCGATTTTTTGATTGTTGTAAATATATATCCAGCCTTAAAATGTTGCATAATGCAAGGGAGAAATTCTTATCATACGCATTGATCACAGTCTTGTGACTGAGAATGTCATTCCAGGGGCATTGCAAAAGTGGTAAAATCTTTTAGAATTCATTGCAAATGAACTTCTTATGTAATTTAATTTATATTTTATACATCATTAGTATACGTGGTGACAAAAATATCTATGAAATATCAACAATTAGCAAAGAGCATCGCGTAAAAAGCACTTGTACTCGAACTAACGGATGGTGCATCCAATTAGCCATCCAAGTGGTCCGAAACAATATGAACGAAATTTATTCTTGAATTAAATCGTCTAACGCGGCTTTTTTTGGATCTTGTTCAGCAGGGAAACAATCCTTGATCTATTATCACGATTTTGGAGAAAAGGTTCAAAGCGTTATTCACGTTTCGTTAAAAAAATTAGAGATTTGTGATTTAAAAAAATCTGGTAACGAGGCAAAATAATGGCTGCACTTTGTTGTTTTATTGATTTTTCAGCAACGTCGTGAGCGTAATCGAGTACTATTATGAATATTCATAGATTTTCTTATAGCATCATAGATATCTTTGTCAATATGTACACGAATTAAATTTCCTTCGATATTTGCGATGTCACCGCAGCACACGCACTTCATCAAAACTAATGGCAATTCACGTAAATGCATGGTTTTCCTTCGCCAAGGGTCACGTCTAAGGACAATGTGGCAGTCAAGCGATGACTTAAGTATACTCAGACTTATTTAAATTCACTGTACATTGTTCAAAAATGTATCTAACTAAAAACCGGTCGAGTGAGAATGGATTCGCACTAATTAGCATTCAAGCAAAATGTGGCAGACGCAAATATCCAACAGACGGATGATTGAAAGTTTTTTTACCCACACTGCTTGGAATACTTCACGTAAGTGAATAACATTTGTGTGTTTTTCAGTTAATCTGGTCGCCATCACGCTCCGGGAAGTGAGACCAAGCCGCATATAATGTATGCAATACATTATTTCTTTACCGGCGTTCTCGGCGACTCGCTCGCCTTGGATAGTTACCCACGAAGCAACGCGCATTTAATTTTCGGCTGAAAAGTTATATTTTACCATTCGATAGCAAGGACCAATTCATGAGGAAATTTTGATGAAATTACCCGGAAATAATTTGAATGTATTTGCATTCGAATGTGGATATTCACCTCGAGCGCCCTTGGAACACGGCTTTCATCGGGTAAACTTCGACACTGTGAGGTCATGTTGTCATAACCGTAACAACCAATTTATCGAATGCAGAACACGCGATGTAATTTTCTTCTATCAATGTCGTCTTGAATGCAAATGAAAATTGCGCAAAAGCGGAGCACTTATGATACGAAAAAAGTTGATGCTATTCGCAGCGAACAACGGGCTTGGTGATCAGCTTCGAAGTTTCATTTGTTCTTCCGTGGGACTATTCATGGAATACCGAATGAAATCGCATTTTGATTGATTTCACAAATTAAAACGCTTGGGTATTGTAGAAGATTATGGGGAATGAGCACAATCAGAGTTACCCAAATCTTTTCCCGGCCCGAAAAGAACCCACGAGTCCGAAGACGCAAGCAATCCCGATTGTAAAAAAACCACGGGTTTTCCTTGCTTTCTCGGCGACGCCGGGCTGCCGTAGATCCGAAAGAAATCAATTTTGTAACCGTCTACGGTTGTGACAGAGTGCTCTTCGACAGGATATCCATACTGCTCGACGATGCCTACCTGGTAATATTTAAAACAACATTTTTAACATGATGCATCGCGAAAAAATGATCGTTCGATCTATCGAGAGCGTTTATCAGCAATAGTTAAGGGAGACTGTCCTTGAAATGCAGCGGGAGATGTTAGCGACTCAACATGAGCAGCTAGAAGAAGAGGAGGGATGCCTCTATGGACCAGGCATTGCCGATTAGCGGTAATTATAAACACATTTGTGTAAACACATTGCAAAACTTTAAACGCGTTTTTCTCGAAAACACGTTTTTAAAAATGGCTGACATTCTCCTGACCGCTGTAATTAACATATCGACCTGAAATTTGGACAGCATACTCAGAAAATATGTCTTCACGGAATGACGGATCGTTTTTTCGATAGATACATTTTTGCATTTATTATTTATCTTTTTATGCGAAAAAAACGCGAAAATTCGATTTTTTTTATTTGCCGCCATTTTCCGAAATTTGTACTAAACGAAAAACCCATCCGTCATTCCATGACCAAAGGGTCACAAATTGATAATATGCTTTGATTTTGTGTTTCAGATCAACAAAGAGGGGACAGTGATGTCAGCCGTTTACCTCCCGCGATTTGAGGACCTGTTTTCGCGGAGCGGCAACGGCCTTCATTTTGGTTAAAAAAAAATTTTTTTAACGTTCTGTATATCATGAATAAAAGCAAGAAAAAAACCACACTCAAAAAGCTTTACTCGTTTCCTTTAAAAAAAATAAAATGTAAACACCTGAAATATGGCACTCCAAGGACAAAGTCTCCCTTAAAGGATTATCACCGTGTAATATTTATAAAAAAACGATTTTTCGCCTTATCTGATAGTATAGACGCTTATAAACATGCTGTTGTTTTGCTATAGAAGCTTTTTTTTAAGCTTCATATTTTTTTAACGAAAAACTGTCTAAAAAAGAGGCTCAATTCGATACTTTTTTTTCAAACGGCCGCCATTTTGTACATTTTTTTTTTTAAACCTCCATAGCAAGATAGCGGCTTTCATACTGATCAATAATCTTTAAAAAAAAATTTGTTTCGCATAATATTTACGGCGACAACCGTGTACCCCGTGAGAACTCCTTTTTTCGGACATTTTCAACCGTTAAAAAAAATGTTAAAAAATAAAAGTAAACGTTTAAATATGTATTTTCTGTTCTTCGTGAATGCTTTGATTTGACATTAAAAAATCAGACTTATTTTAACCATCGAAAAAAGATCGCGAAAATCAGTTTTTTCCACCCTCTACACTGATAATCTCTTAATTCCTTTTCCATAAAGATTTCTCTTTTCCGCAAAAATGTGACGGTCGAAAAGCATTATATTTGCAGTTTCTTAGTCCACAAAACTTAAAAAATGGATATTTTATTTCACACAATGACTTTGACGATAAAGCATTTTTATTCCTATGACAATTAATTCAAAAAGTTGTTGTGCATAAAATGTAAATTATTCTTCATTTTTGCATAATAAATAAGGCTCTGAGATGCATTTAAATGTAATTTTGTATAACTTGCAGTGTCCAGTACGGCGAACTCGTCACCGAGAGCCCGGGCATCTTCGGGATGCCTAACCCTCGTGACTGTGGGTGTGCGCGGAAATAAAAGATCTCTGATGAAGCCAAAGCCGGCGACGTCCCATGGAGAAAGGATAATCAAGCACAATAAAAAGGAAGCACCGTGCTTCATGTTAATTTCGCGAATTTGTTATAGAAATATCTTTGGCACTTTCTATCCCTCGGGACAATAAAAAATCCGTACGGTACAACGAATTAAGGAAAAAAGGGAAGAGAAATATTTTAATTCCCCTAGATAAAAAAAAATACAAGTGGATGTATAAACAAATTGTTCCCAGGGTATTTAACCGTAAAAAAAATCATTGAATGTATTTCTACAGAGAGCTGCAGAGAATTTTTTCATACACTTAGTAAAAATGGTTGTTTAGGGTTTATTTCGGTTCATTAAATCATTATTTTATCGAGCTGCCCGTTAGAGGCATGTGTTATCACAGAAGACGACAGTTACACCGGCTGTGCCGAGCGACGCGAACAAATAGACTGCCACCCAAAGGTCGAAGAAGAACCTTTTCGATGAGGATAATAAGCTCCTCGGCATCAAACTCAGAATTTACCCCCACCTTGTTTACGGACAAGAATTGTAGAGAATCCCCGCCTTTTGTGTAATGCCCGACGTTTTTTTCGTCCTTGTTTTCCTTGTTCCCCCTTCTTTTACGCTTATAGATTCGATTTGCGATTATTAGCTCACCTCTCCGAGATATAATGAAAGCTAGTCGCCTGTCAGGGCTCTTGCCTTCTACACCAAAAAACTCGATACGATATACTTTAGGCATCTATTTCCGGTTCCACGGATTTAAGGGGAGAAAAGTTTATTGATCATAACCGGATGTGCCATTTTTTATCCATTCTCGGTTACACTCTCCATTCGCACTCTAGCAATTCCAGCTCAACATTCCAGCCGAAAGATTTACCGGATATGTTTTCCGCGCGTGTATAAAATATTCATGTCTTAAAAAAATGTGCCTTCGTAACAGTTCTTCCTCATTTATGTTCGAAAAGTGCATCTCAAATAATTGTTCACATTACAACTGGAATATGCGTCACCACAATCGTTAAAGAATTTCGGTAATTATGCAGTATGTGGGCTTTTCCGAAAAACGACGGCTAACATTTTTTTTTTCACCGTCAACTTGTTTATTCCATTATTTTGAGTGATATTCCGTCGGGGGAGGCTGACATTTTTCATTAATTTCATAAGTTATGGGGTTTTGATGTTCGCGGAAACACGTGATAAAATAGGGAATTTCCAAATATTTCGACGCCTATATTGGGGAGTTTGTTTGGGTTTGTTTATTTGGGTTGGCCCTTGGGAAACACGTAGCTGTTTAGCGACAACAAATAAGAGGCGTCGAAATATTACCTGTTTCCGGAAACAGGACAGCTGTGGTCGCGAAATAAAAACATATGCATTGTTACCTTCATAATACACTATCTATATGGAAACACCTAGCTGTTTAGCGAGACGTCGAAATATTACATGTTTTTCTGGAAACTTCAAAACCCTACTATAATAGAATAAACATCATGGTGAAATTTTTTTTTTTTCGCCATGTCGTCGTTTTCCGGAAAAGTCCTCATACCGCATAATTATCAGAATTTCAAGCAACCTTAAAATTTCCCATAGGTATCGACTTTCAATATACGTTAACGGGGTATCCTTCTCTGGAAGCCCAATTTGAACGGTCAGAATGATCCATTTTTTTCCAGTTACACATTGGTTGGAATAAATTAATTTTTTCCCAGCATGTTCAACACATGTTTGTGGTTACAATGTATTTTTTCGGAAGAAACACTTTCAAAGTGTTCTTGGCGTTGCAGTCCTCCCGCGGCGAGGCCCGAAACGGCGGGATCTCTACCAGGCTCAAATGTAATCGGAAACGAAAGCAACAAAAATTTTCTTCTAATATATTCAACTGGCTATGGGTTGACGATCCACTTTTCGAAATTTCGAAAAATACGAAAAATGACAGGTTCTCCAAAGAAAACCTCATTTTTCTCTTGAAAAACAGCATGCTGAAGTCATTGTTATTAACAAATGGATCATCCAATTGAAAAATGCGGTCGTGAACCGAAAATGGCTGAACGCTAACTGTGCAAATTCAAGTCAATCGTGTGAAAGTTACTGAAGATATCAAGCCCGCCGTGTCAAGATATATAGTTTCGAGATAATCGCGTTCAAAGTTTTGGTACATATTTTACACGATCTTGTGCCTTGATGCCCGCTTTCGTTACACGCGAATCATCCTTAACGGGGTTGTCTAGTGTGAAAGCCGTTTTTGAATGCTTTTTTGGCGAGTTTTGTTTGACAAACCATTAAAATAAAATAATTTATAAATTGTATATTATTTTTATTAACATGTGAACAAACTTTGTGAATTGTTTGCAGTCGTTATATAGAATATATTCGGAGATACACCGCCCAACAGGAACACATATATAAAAAGAGGTGCTCCACTGCTGCCATGATTCCGGCCGTTCTGTTTATCCGAAATAAAAGAACCAAACGCAATTTTAATCGTAAGACTTGAGGCTCTACATGGAACTAAAATAAAGTTAGAATTCCAAAAAAATAATTTTTTTTTACGCTTTAGAAAAAGAATTCATTTTTCGTATTTTTTTTGGTGTCTATATAGCTGATAAAAAGAAAACTAACGAAGCAATCTTAATTATTTTAGTTCAACTTGTAGTTATATATGTACTAAAGATGCTGTATAAATTTGAGCAGAATCAATCAAATAGTTTTTGAGATATCATGGCAGCAGTTTGAAAAAATCGTGTTTTGGGAAAAACGAGTTTGAAAGTTGTTGTATATAATTCATAATAAAAAAATTGTCTCACCATCAATCTGCTATGCCTGGACCATAGAGTCTACCTTCCTCTTCTTCAAAGAAGTCACGCAAGCCCGTTTTCTCTTTTTTTTATTTGACACACTAGACGACCCCCTTAACCCGACGCACACAGTTACATTAAAATAGGTGTAACTTTGTCAGTTTTTAGCATTTCAGAGTCCGTTTGGTCTTAAAGTATTCGCGAAAGTTCACACTATAACAATATGCAAAACGATTTTCCGAAGTTTCCAGAGCAGGATGCCCCCTTAAAACGAAGCTCGTTCTTCTGTGGACAATTGAAGTGATTAAAACGCAATTATAAATTAATTGGCTAAAACGCTAATAAATTACGAAGCTCAAATAAAATTCGATGATTTACAAACAACGGGCGCACAGTTTTATTATTTGATTTATTAATCAATTAAATGTACACCATCCATTCAAGGACGACACTGTGCACTCTCCGTCCTTCGCCCGATCCAAGGATACTTGCGACCAACTTGTCACCTCGTGTTGTTGACTTTATCACCTCGCTCGATCTTTCCCAGCAATGTATGAAAGTCGCAATTTTATGTATCGCAGGAATGAGTTTTAAAAAGTGCTGGAAATTCTGCATCTCAAAATACGAATATTGCAACAGCACTTGGGTACAAATCGGGCAGTGCCGTTGAAAATGGCTCTTCAGATCAGAGCTGAGCAAGATTTTCCGAAAACCACACAGTTATGATTTTTGTAATATTACTCTCAATAAAAGCACAGAAGAAATTAATATTTTGCAAAAACGGGATGTGATATTGGGCTCAATAAGCATTTTTTTAAAGTACTCAGCAAATAAGGATTTCGTACGGCAGAGGTATGCAGCGCAGCGATGTCAAATAACGCATTCGGACGCATTTAATGTCTACCGTCAATATTTATTACACGCTAATCGAGCGTGATGCATTTAACAACTCAATTACGCTGTGCCGAGTGGAAAACGTATATTGGTTTGATTTAAGGGGAGGGTAGGGGTTTCAGCGTGAAAAAAACTTTTTTGCGATTTTTTTTCATCTATATGGATGGAGTAAATTTATCGAAACCTTTTGTACATTGTTAAGTGTCATTTCAAGAACATTCCGTGAAATTTGTACGCGAAAATATCCACAAACAAGCCGGTGCCGCGTTTTTTCTCGAAACCACTTTTTCAAAGTCCGTGTTCACTGCCATTTGAAAACTACATGACCGATTTATTTCAAACTTGGTATACACTTTCTGCATATAAAATACCTCCCCCCAACGGTTAGTTTGAGATTTTTTTTTACATTGAGGGGGATTTCCACCCCCAAAATGGCGGAATTTTTCGTGAAAAATAGCACTTTTCACTTTACATGACCACCAAAAATTTAGAAATGAAAAAAACAAATATTAAAGCCCGTTGGGGGGAGGAATTAATGATCCTTTGACTAAATTTTAATGGTACTTGATTTCATATAATTTCTAGGTGAGATACAGCGAACACCGCAAATCGTGTTTTTCCAAAGGCGTTTTTGGAAAAGCTTTGTCACCGGCTTGTTGGTGGATATTTTCGCGTACAAATTCCATGGAATGTTCTTGAAATGACACTTAACAATATACAAAAGGTTTCAATAAATTTACTCTATCCATATAGATGAAAAAAAATTCGCAAAAAAGTGTTTTTTTTCACGCTGAAACCCCTACCCTACCCTTAAGAGGTGAAACAGTCTAAAACATTTATCGTACTCTTTTTCGTGTATATATTGAAAAAGCAATTGTAAATTTCCCATAAACGTCATTAGTTAAAAAAATAAACACAATGAATAAATCTCTGAATTATAGCATAAAATGCCCCGCGGTTCGAGGCGGTCATTGCAGTAACGTATCCTGTGAGCTTTCCAACAAAAACCCAAGCGATAAGAAGCCCTACGCAAAGTACTGCCAAATTAAAAGCAGACGAAACGTTATTTTGTCCCCCGCTTATTCTCAACGAACTTACGCATAGTGATAAACCCATTGAAGGAGAAGCATCAATGTTATCTCATTTCTACTTTCGCTCGCATATTCCTTTCGATCAGTACCATCGCCTCGGTTCCCCGTTGTGAAATTCTCTCACCGTGTGCTCTCCTTGTTTGAAGAGCTATTAATAGAACACGACGAGTGTTACGACGTTTCGAAGAAACCAAGTCGAATGGCAAAGACGTGTCCGTTGGAAACCGGACGTTCTCGATAGGTGATCGACTCCCTCTTTTCATTTTTTTTTCCGTCGCCCGATCTGGCGTAGTTCATACAGTATAAGTAGCAGCGTCGCGACGACCATCGACTGATCCCTTCGATCCTCATCGGTGCAAAGTTCCAACGTCGGAGAGCGTCTGCAGCGATACAACGAAAAATACAAGTTGAAAAACACCAATGCCCAACCTTGTAACAATTTTCCTCGTGTTTACGCTCCACGCATGTCGGGTTTAATAATAAATCGTCTCGGGTGGGAGGGGGAATTCGAAGGCGGAAGAAAGTAAAATGCAACAGATACGCGCGTTGCGTCGTGCGTATACGCGATGCACGAGATACGTCTGCGCGATGAAAAAGAGAGGAAGAAAAAACTGTTACCGGATCCCAGTGGTAAATCGTCGCGGTCGACCTTGACAAATGTGGAACGCGTGCGCAGCTATCTGTGGTCAGTGCCCGTTGCATGTTCGTCTGCTCGGCACTCCGAGGGTCGGGGATAATTGGATCGCGAATTGTAAAAAAATCCTACATATGCCGATGAATAAAATACACTGACGTTGCGGACTATCGGCCGTCGCGTACACGCGAGTTCAAGGGATCGAGGCCCCGCGATAAGCAAAATTCGTCGAGCATCTACGAAAAATAAAAAAAGGCAATGTATATGTATTTACATTGGAGCACTCGTATACGAGAGGTCGAAAGATCCAGGTCTCGTTATCTTTACCGCCAAATTCGTTGCTCGTCCGGTCCATCTATGAAACGAGAAAAATAAGACCATTTTATTTCGCAGGAATAAGAGGGCGATTCAAAACTTCAAACCTCCCTGCCTCAAATCCTGCCAAAGCGCTGGTTTTTTTCTCATTATTCATGAACCACAATCGTATAAAATTCTTGTTTCCTCGTCTTGACACGTGCAAAAATACCCTGCGCATTTTTTCAACGACGTCGCTTCTACCTTTCAACCTGATAGGGACATATATCTTTGGCAGTTGCAAATCGTGAGAAGATTGTAAAGATCTCCGTGGGAAGAGGGGGTGGAAGAGATGACTGCGGTGTTCCCCGGCGACAAAGTCCGATAACGTGGCACGCACACACACACACACACGCGACGAGACGCAAATCGTGGATCGTACAAAGAGCCATTAAGAATTCAAATGAATTTGAATCGACGTGGAATAAAACGTAGGAGCGTTTTACCGTGTATATATCGTATTGTGCACCAAACCCGTGACGGGCTCCGGGTAGCGACGAAAGATTAGCCCGTAAAGTTGATGCTTCTAGAATCCTGCCTCCTTCCTGACGTATACGCGAGATTCGTCGCCGGGATTTTTCGTGCTGACACGCGCGGTAGGGCGTAAGAGTTTCGTATAAAACCGCCGCGAGCGTTCGATGTCGTTCCACTGGCGGCTTGATTATCGTCCCACTCGCACCATCGAGGAAGTTTGTCTCTCGCCCGATATCTGGAGCAAGGAGAGTGGAAACGCAAAAAAAAAAACGACTTTAGTTTTTCGCGTTACACACAGCGACGGTGATTTTCACGGAACTGTGTAACATCGTATCCTTAAATAGAGTCGAAAGAGATCGAGCTCATTTGCAGCGTAAGTTGCCGACGCGCGGGAGAAATCGAGGCAATCCCCTTTCAACTGTGGCTCAACACTATTCATCGTTACATATCGACGTGTTACCTGTGTGTGCAGAAATCTTGGAGAACGTCGAAAACGGAAGAGCGGACCAAGTCGATTTTCCGCTGATGAGATAAGAGATGAAGACGTTACTGGTGTTCCTGCTGCTCCTGGTGCACGTGTTCGCCGCGCCGTGGTTCGATTTGTTCAGCATAGGCAGCTCGTACAACGGCAAACCCCGTCGCGAACAACGCCCGCGCCAGGGCAAAGGGGGCAAAGAACGGTGGAAGGAGATTTGTCGAACGCTCAATCCGGAAGGCATTTCTTACCCTGGCCAACCCTATCGAGCAGTACCTTCGTGTCCTTTTTGATCGCCGGGCGTAACGTATGCACATACGACGGGCTTTTTTCATCATTCTTTTGTACAAACACTACGCAGCTTCGTCGAAAAATAACATTTTTATTATGTACGACGCGTAATATAAACAAATGGCCGATACACGCCTAACGTAGGGTCTGAATGGAGAGGATACACGCTGGTGTCTAGTCCATCTCGGCGTTTCTCGGTACGTTGTAAACTGCCTATATAGTATTTATTTATGTATATGTGGGTATCTTCACAACTCTAACGGAGATGTAAATACTATGCAACGACAAATAAAATGACTCGATAAAATGGACTCGTTTACTTTAGAATGCTTCCTCACAATTTAAAGAGACTCGAATCGAAGGCGTATTATGTGCATTTGTCGTGAACGGGGAATTACATCAGTTCGGCACATTTGCTCTCTCTCTCTCTTTCTCTCTCTCACGCGCACTTCACGTTGTTATGTACAAAAATAATTTACTTAACGTATGACCCATTGTTCGTTTGATGACTCAGAGTTTGCTTTCATAGTCTTCCGTTCAATGCGATCTAGTGCTTTACAACAATAATGGGGAATCACAGCGCCGAACGAATCAGAGAAATTCGGAGGACATCGTCCTGTCATTAGGGTAATTACCGGAACGTTGAGACATTACGAGGTCGAATACCCAATAGCAGAATCGTCTTTAGCCCTAGAGTCTCGTTCCGTGATTGCATATGTTTGTTTCCTTTTTTTTTTTAAGAAATACTACGCACTGCAAAGTTATTGCGACCGTCTCGCAGTTACCTGCGAGTCACTTCCAAACTTGTATAAGGCCGTCGGTGCTACCGGTGAGGATACACGTGTTGGACATCGATACCGTCGAGATGGTATCGTGATGACCCGAGGACGGAGTTTCCTGTCCCGGTCCACAGTCGTCGAGGGAACCACGACTTCTCACGCTGCTGCCGGTCGACGAGGACATGGCAACGCCACCGGACATCACCTCTTGAACCACATTCGTACCGTCGATCAGTCGTTGCCTGGAAACGATAGAACACAAATAGTAAGCCTGCTCGAGCAATGAAATGGCCAGGTCCGAAACTTCGGAAAACTCGGTTCTCACGTTACCTATTGGACAATTTGTTAATAATATTCCGATAACCCGACGTTCCACGATGCTGATTGATTCTAAAAGGTGCGAGATTAATTTTTTTTAGCAATTTAGACATCACTTACACACAACCTCCGACAGATTCCAAAGAATATATTTATCGAAATTGGAGCAACTTTTTTTTTAAAGTTTTGGACTTAGCATCGTGAACGATTAGAATTCGTTTCAAAAAGGATCGGTGGGAATTTCATCGCGAGTTTTGAAGATTTTTAACTGTACAAACTGGGGATCAAGGAGGAACAAGCAGGTGCATATCAGAGGAAAAGGACGTAGTACTTATGGAGTAAATATCATTATGGTAAAAATGTTCAAGTCCTTAGGCCACAGTAACGGGTATAGAATCAGGTGCGAATTAAAAAAAAATCGTATGAAAAAGTGATTCACTCACAAAATTAATTACACATCCATTTAGTACGAATATCAGGCTGTTAGAAAATATATATTTTTTCTATGTACAAAATGGCCGATTACTCGAAACTTCTCGAAACAGCTTTTTTCCAATTGGCGTGACAAATAACTTCAACAATTTTCACTCGATTTACTTCACATTTAAAAGTTATGTACCGAATTGCATTTCGCAGAGAAGTACGTACGGAATTTCTGATTAATCGAAGACTTTTCATTTTATGAGCAGTTTATGAGCAATTATAACGAAACTTTTCACTGAAAATTCATTTCTTAAGTTCAAATACCTACAACTTTTGAATAAAAAAATATTTCTTAAATTCCGTACGTACTTCGCTAGATATTCTAATGTAGATTGACGAGAATTTTTGTTTTTTGTTCTAGGTAAAAAATTGTGGATGCTAAATGTGACGCCGCAGAGCGCCTAAAAAAACATAACAAAAGAAAATATTAGTAGACGGCCATTTTGTATATCGAAAAAAAAAAAATATTTTCTAACAGCTTGATATTCATACTAAATAGATGTGTAATTAATTTTATGAGTGAATATAACTTTTTCTTTTTCATACGAAAAAAAAATTCTTAAATTCGCACATGATTTTATACCCGTTTGTGGCCTACGGCCTTAAAGAAAAATGGTTACGAATGGTAATTTTCAATTACTCACTCGTATGTTACCGAATTGGGAAGTATAACGTCATTAGCAGCTGGTAGAGTAATGTAAGAATCGGTAGGTGAATTTAAATCCCAGAAACGTAGCCGCATGTCAGAACCACCGGCTAGTAAAAACCCGGAGCGATCTACCGTGCCGGCGTGCATCGCGCAAACGCTGTGACCCTCCTGGGAGTGGCTCAGCGGCGGTGCACTCGATGCCCAGAGTACGGCCTGTCGAAAGCCCGTTTCGAGATTCCACATTGATATTTCATTGTTGCCTTGGACTGCAGAAATGATCCACGAGTGTTCCGTCGGATGAGTTATCACTTTTCGAACTCGAGTACCTGCGAATTTAAAACCCACGATTCATTCGGAACTGTCGTAAAGGAAGAAAAAAATTGATTTGTTTTGACCGGATGTTTGTTTACGAACCGGAGGGATGCTTGATACTACTGATCGGTAGTTGAAACCTCAGGTCCCAACAAATGTGAACGCCCGAGCTCGTACCGAGCGTCAACCACTGCTGAGAGTTATTGACACAGAATGAAGTTATAACCCCGTGTTTCAAATCGTTCTCCAAACGCCAGGTCGTTCCGGGGCACCTCAGGTCCCACCCAACGAGAGACCCGTACAACGAGGCATAAATGAGAACGGACTGTGAACCAGAGTCCAAATATTGAACATCCACGGCGCATCCTTCTTCCTGTAAGAAGAATTGTTTTTTCGCTAATTTGGAACCTTCCTCCGCGCTCTCCGTACAACGCAGAGAGTATCGTCAAATGCTCTGTCAACCTGTAGATGCAGTTGTCTCGAGTAGAGAATATTCATTTTGCTGGAATTCGGTTCGATCCGTAGGACAAAAACGGATCCTGATTGGCTGGCCGAGCTCGCGAGAGATTGGCCCTGTTCGCAAACGGCGAGACCGACCAGCGGGCCACCCCTGTGAACGTAGGTTTGTCTCGAGCGATTCGCGATGCTTCTTCCCTCCATTTTGCTGGCATCCCAGATTTTAACGCAACCGTCGGCCGAGCTGCTCGCGAATAATCCCGAGTCCGGGATGGAGACCAAACGATTGACCGCGGCTCTGTGCTCGTAAAGATGTGCTACCGGTAGACCCCGAGGCCTCCAATCGTTGGGCAACAGTCGACCTGATGGACGGCATGCACGTGGAAAAAGACATTTTGAGCCTAGGAAAGTTTATTCGCTTGCACGCTGTTATCGTTAAAGCTTTACCACCGTGCCAGGTGACGTTGTCGGCCCAGTGCTGAGCTCTCAACGCGGCAGCGTGTTGCTCCTGTTTTCTGTACGTCAATTGGCGCAATTCCAATCTACAGGGGGCGCACCTGTCTGGAAATCAGAAGAAGCCGTAAGAGAACGGAGAACGCGATTCTCGTCGCTGTTCAACAAGACACGATCCACGTTTCGCTTACACTGAATGTATGAACGTTCGTGCAACGAATGATCGTTAATGCTGTTAGTGTCGGCGAGACTGTGCTGCGGCGAAAGATGAATATCTCCGCCTTGTATGCTCGGGCTCGGATTTCCACCGCTTCCGGTCATATCCGACAATTTTACAATCGTTTGCTGAAATATCGTAAACGAATATTCGAGAACGAACTATTTTCGGCACCTAACTACGATATTATTCATCGCAAATGCAAAAGAGTGTAAAAATAAAATGATTTTCTTTTTACACTTGTTTCACCGACCTGCGAATTGTCGTGAGCGGCAAACATCGTTCGCCACTCTTGATTCATGGCGGCATACGTTGTCGTCGAATCGGAAGTCCTACGATCCATTTTCTTGAACCCCGGCATAACCAAGTCGCCCTTCGTGTCTGGATAGAGAACAACTATGTGATGACGAATCTTGTCCTTTATGGTGTTCAGCTCGAGTTTTCCATCGACGGCTAGTCGGCTGACGTTGTGTTTGCTCTCGACCGAGGCGCGATAGTACTTGTTAATTTTTACGAGATGGGATTTCATCACGAGCAAATGATCCTCGACCGTTTCCGTCATGGAGTCCGAGCTGAGTCGGCGGAAGAGCTGAAAATAAATAAAATCGTTATTCTTTCGATCGTTGACTGTTCGAACCATTGCGCCTGAGAGAAACAAAGAAATCAAGCCCACATTTCGCAGCGAAGTGCTCGTTTCGTTGTACTGTGGAACGATGCCTGCGATTGCTTTGGCTCTCGCGGCTTTTCTCTCCTCCAGAACGTAGAACAATTCGTCGATGTCGTTGTACTTGACGACCGAGTCGTAGACCGCCCGCGGTATCGGTACTATCAAAGCCTCCAACACCAAGACTTCTTTCTCAATTTGTATCAACGAATTTTTGAGATACGGATGAATGAGAGCTTGAACCTTGCACTGGACATCGACCAAATTCAATGTTCTCGCTGCGGCAGAAACGAAGCCAACCGTCGCGTGTCTGATCCACAGATTTGGATGAACCTGCGAAGCAAAGCGAGTCGAACATTACGATACTGTATTTCGATGAGTATTAATCGGCATGACGGCTGGAAGATTCGTTAGTTACCAGAAAAATCACAGTTTCCGACAGCAATTGATAAAGCGCCGATTTGTGCAACAATCCAAGCTCCGTGAGAGTCGCCATCGCGTTTATCGCCTTTTTGGTGACGAACTCCTCGGGATCCGTGAGGCCTTGTTGCAAAAGTGGCACGAGAATCGGGCTACTGTGCCAACCAACGTAAGCCGCTACACCGACTATACACTCGAAGAAAGAGCCACGCAGTTGTTTGTCCTCTTTGTCATTGAGAAACGTTATTACGTGGCTGAGCAACACGTCGTTGGCCTTTTGTTTGCCAAAGAACACGCACAATTTGTTGATACCGTTTTCCATCAAGGTTTGCTTCACCAGATTCTGCGAATCCGTTAGAAGCATCGACACGGATTGTTGCACCTGAATATTAACGGGAAAAGAATAAAAAAACGCGCATTACACGATGAACGGGAGGAAGACTTACTGCGTTGTGGGTCGCTTCAATTTTTAATTGCATTTACTGTACCATCTCGTGTAAAGTTTGAAGCTCGCTGTCGTAGCTCGGCTTGGGTCCTTCTTTGTTTCCCAAATTCGAGATGTGAGCGTTCTCGAGGTAACGCAACGCTATATGAGCCAAATGTGCGATGTTCTCGGCATAAGCAGCACGCACGATCACCGCCGTGTCTTGCGTTAGATGCGCCAGTCCCGGCAGTATGTACTCGGGGAATATGTTGATGTCGCTTGGAGGTATCGATTTGACGAGATAGAGGCACTTTGTCAGTGTGTGAATCGCTGAGACTCGAACACGCGGTGCTGGATCATGCACCAAATGGAACTGTGAACGTAGTTCAGAAACGACACACAATGAGACGTCTTCCTGGAGATTCTTTTCACGAACCAGAATATTTAACAATTAACTGATTTTCGTCTATAATCAGGGAAACATACTGGTAACATTTCAAGCCAAGTTATCGAACTTTTAACGTAAAATGACGACGCTAAAAATCGACTCATTTTTCCTGCGCTTTATGGACATGACACGCTGGCCACATTTCTATCTAAAAATGTATACACTAAATCACTTTAGATGCCTGGTAAAAACTGCTCGCGCGTGTAACAAAATTTTATGATTCCGTGACAATAAAATCGGAAGTCACCGATTGTTTAGAGACGACTTTTCAGAGAAAACGTTAAAATGTGTAAATCTACTAAATTTAAGCGATTTTTTTATTTCCGTTTATCGTTGGGTATAATAATTGATTGTGACCTATTTTTATTAAGGCCTTAGGTCACTCTAAAGGTCGAAAGAAATAGGCTTTTTGAAGATTTTTTTTCAGAAATACTACAATATAAATCGCGATTGCAAAAAGGGTGTTTATCATACATATCAGTGACTGTATACAATAATTTTTTTTAAAGCGATTCATTTAAAAAAGGCGGCTGTCGGAATTTGGAAAGAGAAAAATTTGCCCAAAAAATCGTCAGATAATTGTTAATAACAAATGAACTAAGCAATATAAAAAAAACCCTACGTACTTTCATAGACAATGTATTTTTCAAGATATATTCAACATTTCAAGTGAATCGGTTGAAAATTGTCTGAGTTATGTTTCCGGCCAACTTCAAAAATGCAGTTTTGAAATAAACGCTGCACAGACGCGCTTTTGAAATTAATCGCTTCGATAAAATTATTGTATGCAGTATGATATACACCCTTTTTGTAATCTCGATTCGTTTTGTAGTTTTCCTGAAAAAAGAATCCCCAAAAAGTCTATTTTTCGGCCTCTAGAGTGGCGCCACTGTAATTCACGAATGACTCAGAAGGGCCCTCCTTATGCTCCCGCAAAATACAGACCTCCGCGAAAGGAATACCTCATGGCAAGTTTCTACTTTGTTGGACTTGAAAAATCGATTTTATACTAATGCTCTTTTTAAAATTTCGACGCGTTTTCGCTTAAACTATTTTTTCGAGTCCACGGAAATGCTTGCAAAAATTAATCAACTGCGATGGAAATAGGTTCGAAATGTTAACAAAACTTGTTTCTATAAAATAAGCTGCAGTCATAATTTTGAGTTGAAAAAGTTTCATTTATAAACAAGAAACAAACAAATAACTCAAAATGTTTGCCGTGTAAAATCATTTTCTTGCTCCATGATATATGACGCAATTGTATTTAAGGTGAGATATACACCTAGATGGTCGAGGTCGAGGATTTAGAAGCTATTAACATTCCGTCGACCGTAGAAGACCTACACTATGGGCCTGGTATCGATGATTCCATGTAAGTTGACAAATTTCATGATTTATTCATTCCCAAATTTCCAAACGCGTTTTTCTCAAAACCACGTTTTTCAAATCGGTACCCAAAATTTCCCGACAACCAATGAACCGATTGCCTTGAGGTTTTTTGTGGTTATTTTATACACCATTATCTAGTACTTGTCGTAGGATTTTTTTTCCGTTACTTAGTTTTTGTTTTATAGGCAAAATAATAACTAATTTTTGGCCCAAAAATCACTATTTATGTTCAAACGTCCGCCATTTTGTCATAAATCGATATTTTCAAAATCGGCTATGTCAAGTACTAGATTATAGTATCTAATTTAATAATCTTTTTGGTTTTTTTTTCAGATGATTTTTGAAGAAACGCCAGTGGGTACCGTATACGCAGATTTTTTTACGACGCTCCAAGAATCATACAATATCCTTGTATATTTTTGATATTTTCAAATAAAGAAAATTAAATATATTTTTGAATGTATATACTTTTAGATAATTAAAACCCCAATCCGAAATTTCAAATAGTTTTCCTTGAAAAAATTCACAAAAATGACCTTTATTTCCGGCTCCTAGGTGTATATCTCCCCTCAATTACTACGATTTACCTTGAAGAGAATAACAGAAACGACTCTTTAATCCAGCAAAGCAGAAACCTGTCTTACCGTTTTCCAATGGGCAGAATGTACATTTTTGTCGCATATTTGCAAATATGTACCTTTGTAAATATATATTCATTAAGAATGCCTAAAATCGGTTGAAAAACAATGACCTATATCTCTGTTTTTCTTTATACTCACGATGTACGGCAATATTCTGTCGAGTATCGTTTCGTCGGACGTGTTTTCCGCCAATTCAAGTAGAATCTCAAGACTCTGTAGCTTCGATTGAGAATGATGAAGTCCTCTGATACAGGATGTTACGAGTTGCGTGATTATAATAAGTCCGTCGAGTTTCTCGCACGATTCGGATTCCCCATCGACGTCGTCGTTAACGTCGTCGTTTTTGTTCTTCAGCTTGGCGTTCCGTTGATCATCGTTCGTCGTGTTCTCGACGCGATGCTCTTTGGGATTCGGCGCGTTAGCGTCCTTCCCGTCGTTGGTTTTCATCGAGATTTGTGCGGCATCTTTCACCTCGGCACTATGCGAATCGCATTTTTCCGAGCTTTGATCGCTGTCGACTTCGACGATTGTGTTGAGCTCGCTCACACCGGAATCGTCTTTGGTCGCTTCGGCATTGGAAACGTTGTCGCCATTTTTTGCGCTTTCCGTTTTGTCAGTCTCGCTTGAACTTTTCCTGCTGGAACTCACCTCGGCTCTCAGGATATTGATTATATTACCGATATCCTTCTTGAGACGATTTATCTTCTCGTCCGGCGAGAGTATAGGCGCAGCCGAGAATATCAGCATGTATGATTGCAAAAACGAGTAAAAGTACTCCGGGAACACTTTGCCTCGCGCTTGCGAGAGATAAATTTCGGCGCTCTTCCTGCTCAGTGGATTTCTCTCCAACATGGATGCCAGCAGTTCTCGAATGCCAGGATCGTCGATTTTGTCGAGATGTTTGCTGGCAGAGTACTCGCTGTTTCTGTAGGCTTGGGAAAGATTAATGCATTGCAAAATTATTGACGTATACACGAGACGTGTGTGGTAAACAGAGTCAGCGTCAGGACCTCGCGCGAGAATTCGAAAGCCATGATCGTTGGTTTCATAAAATATGCTTGCTATTTACCAACCTAAGAGTTGCGAAAAATCAAACGGCGGATGACCCTCGTTGTACAGCTCCGTCAAGGCGCAACCAGCGGAAAAAATGTCCATCGACGGATGCAAATCTCCAGTCTTGAGCTCTTGCTCAGGAAGCAACATTGTGTTGCTCAGCTCCGACGAAAGTGTTTTGACAAATCTTTCCGGAGCGATGTAACACGTTCTGAAAGCAAATACGTCATCTACGTGTTTTCTCACTTAGATTGAAAACGCTCGATTGAGAATGCGCGAGCGAGTACCTTCTTCTTGATGTATCGAAGAAGTATGAAAAATCGGCAGGATTGTCCTCAGGTAAATAGGTAGGTTTGTAACTGGCAAAGTCAGTCAGTAGTACCCAATTCCAGCTCGTTATCATAATGTTCTCCAGTTTGATATCTCCGTGGCACACTCCGAACTGCAATTTCCATAGTTGCAACGATATATAATTTCATTGTTGCAAAGAAATATGCGGTAGGATTTTGTATCTTTGATACGCTATTCTACACTCTATATCGAATTCGGCGAACTCTTGCACATTGAAAAATGTTCAGTTGGAATTAACTGCATGCAGAGAGCGGACCAAAGTGCTAGTGAATAGATTTGCCTTTCACAGAAGAATGGAAACTACAGTCTCAGGCAAATCAGCCGACATGCTCAATTCTCAAATGCTTGTCCCAGATATGAAGTAGTAGGTCGCAAGTCACAGGATATACACAACCAGCCTCAAATATCCAGTTGGAAGTTTTTTTTTAATGATCGTTTTACCTGTGCTGGTTAATAGTTAACTCAGTTATGGTACAACTGTAGAAAAAAAATTTGCCGTGCCTGAAGAGTGCCGCAAATGTTAAAGCGGATAACAGCGTTGTCAAAAAGATAGTAAGAATATACGAACGAGCTAAGCAGCAAATGAAACAGAGTTCAGAGGTGTGATAATTGATGACACTATGATTATTTAATGGGTTAGGCTACTGTGAAAATGCCGAACACTCGTTTGTCACAACTCAAATTGAAAAGGAGGGTCCAACATACGGCACAGGAATCGCACATTGAAGGTAAACTTATGATTACTACGATAGAACTGCTGGTAAAACTTGAAACACGTTTTCCTCGGAACTATGTTTTTAAAAACGGGGTACACAATTTTTTGACATCTAATGAACGGATTGACCTGAAATTTGGTAACCTTATTCAGTTTAATAGTAGTTTCGCCTTGACCAACGTTTCTTAACATTCTTTTTGCATCAGTCATTAACAACCATGATGTCATTTGTCCTTGAAAAGCCAAAAAAAAATCAAAAATATTTGCGTTGTGATTGAAACATGTTACAGAAAAATGCTTGGTCAATTCTTAGCCAATATTATCTATTTAAAGAAAAAACGCATTTATTTTTCGTTTCAGATCAATTTCTGAATCTTGATTTCGACCAAAATTACGTCGACCGTTGAAACTTCCGCGTTCACAAGATGATTTTCAACTGGTTTGATTATTAATATTGTGTACTGAAATTTGTTAATGTACATACAAATAAATGTCCAAACGATTTTTCAACCATCTTACTTATTCCTAAAAAAACTATTTTTTCCAAATAAGCCTGATTTTCAAGTCGCCATAGTAGCCTGACCCCTCGATGGGTAATTATGAATATTTCCAAAAAGTTTTTTCCATGCATGAATCACGCAAACGAAGAATCGAAAACATTTGTCATATCTAGGAGCAAGACTACAGCGGATAAGATCAAAACTACACGAGATACTGCAAATAAAAACTTTTACAATTCTATCACAAGTTAGTGGATCAAAGCCAAACTTTGCATACAAGCATAAACCAAACTAACAACGCATCCGATACTTATAGCGACAACAGTGCATTTGTAAGATTTCCGCACATTGTTATTAAAACAACACAAAAAGGCACAAATCGTCTCACCTTGTGGGCTTGATGAAGGGCGTACAGAACTTGAAAGGTGATCCATTTTTTTTCTATGCTCGACAAGAAAGGTCTGGTGCTGATTCTGTCGTAGAGGGAATACTTGACGTATTCGCGCATGATAAAGCCAGCTTTTTCCGCAAGCTTAAACGATAATAAAAATCGAGTCTCGATTAGTTGCAATCACCAAACCATACGTATCGTTCGACAAACGACAAGCGTAGCAGGCACTCACGATGGAACGTTGAAAAGGTAGACAATTGACAGCGGACGCCAATTTCGACCGAATTTCCTCCAATTTGTCCTTGTACGTGGACAGCGGCAAGGTAGGATCGTGAATGGCGAACACCTTGACGACTATCAGACCCTCTTGGCTGCGAGCCCTGGCGACTTTGAAGAATCTCGTGCTCCCCAAACTGCACAGACACATCGTCATTGAGATCGAGTAATTTTCGGATTCGCGTGACAAAAAAAACGTTTATCAAAGTGTCATACTTAACGTCGAAGAGTAAGTCACTGTGATCTGTCAAATAATGCTCCACCGGGAATATTTGACTCGGCGCTATACCGACCAGTTGATTACCCATTTTGACCTTTTTGATAAACTTGTATCAAAGCTTTCTACGAGGCACCTTGTCCTACTGTCAGACGAAACGATTAAAACCATAACAGAACAACGAAGACGAGCGAAAGCATCGTAGGAATCGTCATACGCGTAGAAAGTGTGTTCGGAAAAAAAAGTGAGGTTATAGCAGCCAGCTGTTGTCTGTCGATGTATGCAGATAGAAGCGCCACCGTACTCCTACGGATGCGCGACTCACACTGGCCTCCCCCCTTCCGCGTCGCTTACAATAGTAGAGCCAAACGTGCTAAGCCAATCCGTTGTCGACGGAGATAGAAAACTTGGGTATCTCTATCCTTCTCAAGTAGCCTAGTAGTCATTTGTGCGACAGAGAGAGGAAGTTGAGTATCTCTATCGCTTTTCTACCATTGGAGAATATATTTTTATCCTTTGGATGCTGCGCACGCATCGCTCGTATCGTCGCGTCAGAAAAGTAGCCGCGCTGGTTTCTCACCTTTTCCACTGGGCTGGAATATACGGAAGCTTAATTGAGTCGAATTGTGACAGTCTTAGCTCGCGTCTTACAACCAACTGCAAATTATTTTCGTTCGAGAATCGTAGTTCGTGAAAGTTCCTGCTTTTCACTTTGTTTTTGAGGTTAACTCGCTGACTGAGAAAACGTTTTGACACCGAATGTACGGGGATGCGTGGGGATACCTTCAAGGTTACTCAGACTACAACACTGGTTAATAGTTTCTACCATGTGCAAGCTCCAGTCTATAATCTCGTCAGTATGCTCTCCGGTATCTTTCCTCGTACTCCGAGAGCAATCGCACGCTGGCTTGACAAGTAGCGCGTCTTGGCGCTGCAGCTGACGATGCGGCATTAATAAAAGCTTGATGTTTTTAATGATCATTCGCAATCCATGACTCATCGAGAGAGTGAGAAATGGAATAAATTATAGACATTCTTCGTTGTCGCCGCTATCGGGGATTGTAAATGCGCAGTAGTTGCGACGGTGCTGTTTACACGCGGGCAACAATAGGTAACTTTTAGTTACATGACTCGCGCTACAGCGTTTGCCGAAGTTTTCGGGCTCGATGATCCTGTATAAGCGTTTTTTCTGGCCGATAAGCTGCGCTGATAACGATGATCTCACAGCTGATATATTCCGTCACTCACACACTTTTTACACATTAGAGATATAAATACTTTGAAACGTACGCGTCGCGACCATTTTGCTTACTCACTTTCCAATTTGAAGGGTTCTATCTTATTGCCATAGAACATAACGAATTTGTAATTCGAAAATACGGTGGATGCGTCCACTTTTTCTTGTTACGTATCTGAGGACATTGGGAGAAAACAAATGTTGGTAAATTTTCACGGGAGACGCGAACAATGAAAGATCGGTTACGATGTAAAAAAATTATTTTAACCCTTGAACCGAATAATGGGGTATCCCGTGACTGTCCGTTTACTCGGTCTAAGCTTACGCGGTCTTGGAATCGGATTATTTAGCTCCAGCAGGCAAGCCGTAAAAACCTGTCGACGCAAACGACCCATGTGTTCTGGAAACGTCCGTAAAATCCGACTTCACGAAGACATTTTTTTTTCTCTATGATTCTGTTATTTGACTCAAAATATAAGTTTTCATGAAGGTGTTGAGTAAATGAAAGCGAAAATGGATGCGAAAACCAGCGAAGAGGTTAGGGCGTTACTTCGTTCTCGCAAACAAGTGAAATATTTCGGCGTAGAAAATTCTGAGGATGAAGATTGTATCGAAGAAGGAGATCATCAGAAAGAGGAAGAGAAGTGCGATGAGCTTTCCTATTCGAAAGTTTTTCAATTTATCCATCGATATTTTACATTTATTATCAATCTTATCTTCTATAAGTGTCCGTAATAAATAGCGATATAAACACCTTCAAATAAATATCCTTTTTTAATTCTCGAAACCTCCCAAATTTTTTTTGAAAATACACAATCTCAAGTAAAAATAAATCAAATGTTTTTTTAAAAGAAGTTACTTCACAAAAATGATGAATTTTTCAACATTACGGCGCATTTCCTGCATTTCGTTTTTCAACGTTTAAATTAATAATCCAAAATTAATGTTATGATATTATTATTGATTAAACTTATAGTTGAAACCACAATAGACACGTATAATTATTTTCCAAACTTGTTTGTAACATTTAAGGTTAAATATGTCGCGGACGCCAATGACCCATATATTCCGTTAGAAGGTGCCGAAAAATAGTGTTCGGTTCGATGGTTAAGATTACAAATTAACGAGATTTAAATCTTATCCATAGAGATAACATTTATACATTTAAACGTATTTTTTTTTGTCGCAATGTATACAGCTTTGTTTTTTTTAATCAACTTCGGCATTGATTAGCCGCCATCGTTCATCATAATTATTTTTCTCAACTTTATTGTGATAAAATTACTGCCTTACGTGTATTCTGACTTTCAGCTGCATTACAATTAATTTTAATCTGCAAAACTTTTACATTGCGAAGTTTTACAACCAATTGAGAAAATCGATTTGTAATTTGAATACCCAAACAATGCTGAATTCGCTATTGTTTGGCACGTAGACTAAATGAACCCTATTTCAAAGACTCATAATTTATTATTATCATGAATTGTTTGCTCTGAATATAAAATTCTCGACGTAAATAAAAATGATTGTCTAAGGACTCATCGCAGCTGTCGTAGCTGCAAGTGCACGAGCTCAAAGATACTGCGTTTGAAAGAAAATGCATTTCCTCGAAAAAAAATTGTGGAGAATAATCGATTGCAATGCTCTGCATCGCGTACTTTTAATTCACAGACTCAATTGTGGCGACATATTTATAAATGCCATTGCGTCATAGCAATTTTTAAAGCCATCGTTTTCTCAAATGGGCTCTTAATTCTGAGGCTTTTTTTATTCGTTTTCGTCGACGTCCGTTATTGCCGAATTACTTGGACGCTTCTCCCGAATGACTCATTTCAATAAACGTCTTCAAAATGGAGATTTCAACTCACGAAATTACATGCTACCTTGCTCGATTTCTTCCTTAAGGAGGTTGAGCGTTAGCCACAATATATATATATATATATATATATATATATATATATATATATATATATATATATATATATATATATATATATATATATATATATATATATATATATATATATAGTCAAATATAAGTATAAACTAGTCTTTAATCGAAGGATTTTAAAAAATATTCATTTTTCACAAAATGGCGGACAGTCAAAGTTAATGGTTCGATTTTAACGAAAAAAAACGGCCGTTTTTTGGCTATGAAATGGCCATTTTTTTCGAAAAAAAAAATCGAACGATTAAAGACTACATTTTTATGTATTAAATAAGCCTGCAAAATTTCAAGAAGATCGGTTTATTAGTGTTCGAGTAATCTTGGTCACCGACTTCAGAAATGCCATTTTGAGAAAAACGCGTTTAAAGTTTCTCTTTCAGCGCTCTTTCAACGCGGATTCTTCTCGTTCAACGCTCACATCTCAGTCAATTTTGTTCGGATCGACTTGAAATTTTCAGGACATATTCTCAGATACTTATACTTCAAAAAAATGCAATAAAATAATTGATTTTTTCAAAATCGCAAGTGGAGTAACCCCTTAAAGGATGCAAAATGGAGACACAAACATATAATCGCAAAATTCTTTTATTATGCAATCGAAACGTGTTATTAAAAAATTATATATAACTATTCATAATTATTCATAACCAAAATAACAATTTTCGCTTTTTCATAACTATCCGGCCAAGTACGAATTAGGCGCTATATACAAAGAAAAAATATAGTAACTCAAGAAAAAGAATTGAAAACGGTAATGTAAGATTTTCATGAATACTCGATAGCCATGCCCTTCGAAGCTATCACGGCACCACATCGACGAGGCATCAATTCAATAAGTTTGATATTTCTATCTTGAGAGACATTCGTCCATTCTTCTTGAACGTTTCCCCACATAGCAGCTTTATTGGCACAATGTTCAGTTCGTACTCTTCGTTATAACTCTTGCCATAAATGTTCTATGGGATTCCAGTCCGGAGATTGACTCGGCCACTCTAAAACTTGAATATTTTTGTTGCTGAAAACCTGCTGAATGAGCAGGTGTGATCGATGTTTCGGATAATTATCTTGCTGAAAAATCACTCCTCGTGGCATATTCTGACGAGCATAAGACAGCATTTCTTTTAATATAATATCTATATACATAGCAGAGTTCCTAGTGCCTTCTCGACATTCCCTAGAAATCCCTAGAACGATACCAGCGCCATTGTTTCATATTTGCAACGCCGATTGCGATACCATTGCTTTGTTTCTCAATAAAAATTACGCCCTCCCTATCCCGTGCGACAATAGACACAGGTGTCCCACCGAGCCCCCAACAATGAAGAATCCACGTGTATGCTTTCCAGCCAATCGGAACATCTCTGCAAAATGCAATTCGCACATGATTTTATCCCCTTTACCGTTAAGGCCTTAAACTTATTTCGGTAATTCTTCGGATAAGTGACTTTTCCGGAAAATTGTTGTGTCCAAACAAACCTAAACAATCCCAATGTAGGCGTCGAAATGTCAAACGAACGTTCAGCCACACTTTAACCTAAAGGAACTCAATATAGGCGTCGAAATGTTCAAAAATGCCCCATCACGCGTTTCCGCGAACTTCAAAACTCCTTAACTTTTATGGGAGGAGGGGGGGGGGGTGAATTTCAGCTTCCCCCGACTGAACATCATCATTTATAACCCGATAATTGAGAAAGTAGCGAAAAAAAAATGTTTAGGCTCATTTTGTGGAAGTCACTTATCTAAAGAATTGCCCTTATTTCCCGCAAGGATCTTGTAACGGCGGAGCTCGCGAGAGTAGCGCGCAGAGACGGCGGCAGTTCGGTGAAAGAATTTTGCTGATGACTCGGCAGCGCGCTGCGAACGATCGCGAGACGAGGGTCAGAGCACACATGAGTCACACGAATCTCGTAACGAGACAATAAAAGTAGGGAGCAAAATTACACGCGACAATGAGACGAATTTGCAATAATTTTCAAACAGTCGTGAGGCAACGTTCGAACGGAACGAAACGCGTGCACCGTGGTAAAATTTTTTTTTGTCAAAACTCGATCTTATTTTTACTTCGCACTGAAATGAACACACTATCGAAGCTGCGGTTATGGTGCGCATAGCGAGGGTCGAGCGTATTTCTTGAGTGTTTCCGACCGAGCGTGTAGATACGATATCAAAGAATTTACGTCCCGAGAAAAATCGGAGTAGGGTCTTGCCGTTACACCCACACACAAACATACGCTGCGTGTGGGTTTTTTTTTCCTCCAGAGCGATTGCTTGGCATATCCAAAAGCACATAAGCGAGACGAATGGAGTCTCCGGAGTCACAGTGAGTCAAAAGAAGAAGAAAAAAACGAGCGAAACAGTCAGCGCGTGAAAGTATAAGCGCGTTGCTGATACGCTTGGTGTTCCGTGAGCATCGAGTGTAGGTATCCTCAGTATACGGCACGCGTTGGCCCACTGTCATATGTGCCGGAGTCACTTGAGCCTGAAACTTACAAAAAGACACTATTGCAAGTGAGATGTGCCGTAATCCGTAATCGTCTATTTTCCATATATAAATACGCGGTGCATTTACGCTTGGAGAAATCACTCTCGCCTCTTTCCGCAATAATCTCGATAAGGATAAATTGCTCGAGACGCGTGCATCGCCATCTAGAGAGAGAGAGAGAGAGAGAGAGAAAAAAAACCTGTTTCCATACGGAGAAAGTGCGCGCGCTCAAGTGTCGAACAGAATTCAGGACATTTCTGTAAGCCATTGTATGACGTGTAATAGGCGACCTGTTGGAAGGCGCGCAGATAAGGGGAGGGTAGGGGTTTCAGCGTGAAAAAAAACACTTTTTTGCGCATTTTTTCATCTATACGGATAGAGTAAATTTATTAAAACCTTTTGTACATTGTTAAGTGTCACTTCAAGAACATTCCGTGAAATTTGTACGCGAAAATATCCACAAAGAAGCCGGTGACAAAGCTTTTCCAAGAACGCCTTTGGAAAAACACGATTTGCGGTGTTCACCGTATCTCAGCTAGAAATTATCTGAAATCAAGTACCATTAAAATTTCGTCAAAGTATCATCAAATCCTCCTCCCCAACGGTCTTTGATCATTTTTTTTTCATTTCTAAATTTTTGGTGGTCATGTAAAGTGAAAAGTGCTATTTTTCACGAAAAATTCCGCCATTTTGGGGGTGGAAAACCCCCTCAATGTAAAAAAAAATCTCAAACTTACCGTTGGGGGTAGGTATTTTATATGTAGAAAGTGTGTACCAAGTTTGGAATAAATCGGTCGTGTAGTTTTCAAATGGCAGTGAACACGGACTTTGAAAAAGTGCTTTCGAGAAAAACGCGTTTGAAGTTTGGAGAAGTCGGAGCTACAGTGTTAGATGAGCGGGACTAAATAGTCAATAACTTCGAGAGTTTTGCTCTGATTGACTTGAAATTTTGGGATTATATTCTTGAAATGTTTAACTATAAGAAAAGACAGAAAAAAATCGTTTTTTCAAAAGTGCAAACCCCTACCCTCCCCTTAAGGGGCTATACCAGTGTGAACGCTGAAAATTTGGATAATTTTCGGGAATTTTTTGCAAGAAAAGTACTCGATTAAATGTTTCGGAAAATTAAAAATATATTTGGCTATATTTGACCTATATTACACAATTTTTTCATAGAAAAATATTGAGATCGAAGCGACTTATGCTGCCTTCGGAGGCGCCAAAAAAAAAGTTCCAAATGATTGAGTAGCTGAAACCGAAAAAGGAAAAAATGTCAACCTGGAACGTATTTCCTGTATAATGACGTAGGATTTTCGAAAAATATCAAAATCTAACAAAACGGCTTAGTTATGAAAAAAGTCTGTTTTCTTGCCTATAAAATGGTCGTTTTTTTAAATGCCAAATCGTCAATTAACTATCGATTTTTGCAAGATAAAATGATTAGAGATACGGCCTTGAAATGATTACAAGATATTCTTGAAAGTATAAACTGTCGAAAAAGGCAAAAAAAATCGATTTTTCGAAAGTGTCACACTGGTATAGCCCCTTAATACGAAGAAAGAAAAAAACGAAAATAAAGTAAGGGAACAAAGAATTATTCGAGAGCGCGATTCTTATACTCGAACTCTTCCAAAGGTTGTCGGATACTTGTCGAATGACTCAAAACCGCAACGACAGGGTCGAGATTGACAAACGCAAGTTTCATCGCTCACGTTCGTGTGTGTACATGGGGCGTCCCGCGCCAAAGCGACTACGCTACTCGGACCTCACACGACGAAAATGTCACGCCAAACAAAAGATTTCTCTGAAGTGTGGAAAAAGAATGATTGTCAACGATCCCTTTGTCTTTCAACATAATTGTTTATGATTTCTGAAAGTGAGTAAGACCGAGTGCTTTTTTTGTCTCGCTGTAGGAGCGATACATAAAAAGTGACTGAAATTGCTGACGGTCACAGCAGCTACTTTTGCGTGAAACGCCTCATACGTATGTGCACGTACAAATACACACACATGCATAAACGTTGTGTGTGTGTGGTTGATATTATTGGTATGCCACTTGTGTATGCACAAGCGTATTAAAACGCGAGAGCCAAGGCTCCCCGCAAGGGGAGAAATATATTGCGCACGATGTATTATTATAATGTTGCGGTTTTGCGGCCAGTTCTTCGTCATACACGATCGGGTTTGAGGTATTCCTTTCACGAACCCGAATATTTAACAATTAACTGATTTTCGTCCAGAATTAAGGCGTTACCCCCACTTGTAGCGCAAAAAAATGCCTTTTTCATGATTTTTTTTAAAGAAAACTACAAAACTTTTTTAATCGATCAATATACCATCTTAAAGAACACATCTTGAAGAACTTTCAGTAATTTTTTTATTGAAAAATATTACATTGTTTAGTGGCAAATGGCCGTCAATGAAATAATGTTTTTATATACACGGTTTGCGGTGACCAACATTGCGGCGAAGTGGATCATCTGAAAAAAAAAATGCGGATGGATTTAGTCAAATATAAGTATAAACTAGTCTTTAATCGAAGGATTTTAAAAATATTCATTTTTCACAAAATGGCGGACAGTCAACGTTAATGGTTCGAATTTAACGAAAAAAACGGCCGTTTTTTGGCTATAAAACAGCCATTTTTTTCGAAAAAAAATCGAACGATTAAAGACTACATTTTTATGTATTAAATAAGCCTGCAAAATTTCAAGAAGATCGGTTCATTAGTGTTCGAGTAATCTTGGTCACCGACTTCAGAAATGCCATTTTGAGAAAAACGCGTTTAAAGTTTCAATTTCAGTTTACACGAAGAAAATATTTTTTTTTGTAAACTTACATAGAGTCATCTATTCCGGGCCCGTTTTTATAAATTCCAGTCTATTATATGAACGTTGCGAATGCCAGGTATACGACCCTTTTCATCGAACAATGCATTGAAGGTCGGAGGGAGGGACGAGCGCGCCAGACGGCAGACTAGCCGGTCGTTTACACAACGGATTCTTCTCTTTCAACGCTCATATCTCAGTCAATTTTGTTCGGATCGACTTGAAATTTTCAGGACATATTCTCAGATACTTATACTTCAAAAAAATGCAAAAAAAATCGATTTTTTCAAAATCGGAAGTGGGGGTAACCCCTTAAGTGAAAACACATCCCAGTATACTCGTAACATTTCGAGCCAAGCTACCGAAGAACTTTAGACGAAAAATTACGATTACAAAGCGTCTGATTTATGGAGCAGTTTGTGGAGATTACACGCTGGCCACATTTCTGTCTAATAATTCACACACTAAATAACTCTAGAGGACTCTTACAAACGACTCTACGCGTGTAAGAAATTCTAATGTTTTCGTAACGATAAACACAGGGGTTTACCGGATGTTTGGAGAAAATATTAATGATAAAACTTGGAAAAATGTGACTGCAGAAGGATTTTTATACCTGCGACATTACAGAGAAGGGTGAGGTTCCCCCCCTCCGATCGAGCTCAAATTTTGCACAAACCTTCCTTTTAATATTTTAGGACAACCCCTAAAGGGATTTGTGGCGACGCACAATAGTTTTTGAGCTTGGGTTTGTTTGGGTATTTTTGTTTCGACAAAACGGACAGCGCAAAACATATATAGATATGAACGAAGACGTAGCAGATAGGGGAAACCGGGACAGCGCGGGCACCTTAAGGAGTTTCGAGACCAAAATCGAAATGCTTGTAGACAACTTGAAATTCACATGCACAAGGTTCAAGTTGAGTTTTGTTGGAGTATTATTAATGAATCAAGTGGAGAAACCGCTTAATTTTTAACACGACTTTCCTGCCACTAATCGCAGTTTGTTCAGTTTTTTACATTTAAATTGTAGCATTATTTTAACCGCTTCAGCCCTATAACTAGTGTTTACGAAGTGCCACGTGTATCACCAAATGGATGAAGGTTCAAGTTGAACCTTCATGGCACGTGGCACTTCGTAAACACTAGTTATAGGGCTGTAGGGGCTAAAATAATGCTTCGATTTAAATTTAAAAAACTGAACAAACTGCGATCAGTGTCAGGAATGTCGTGTTAAAAAATTAAGCGGTTTCTCCACTTGGTTCATTAATAATACTCGAACAAAACTCAACTTGAACCTTCAAAAACTCCGAAACTATGTGGTGAAACGGATTAATTTCCGGACAGTTAATGCATCCAAAATTAATCTCTCGGTTATATGAATTTCAATCGCCTACAAGCATTTCGATTTTGGTGTCGAAACTCCTTAACGGAAAATTTGCATAACACCTTTATAGAAATAGCTAATAAAATCGATCGACCGCCATTTATTGGTCTCATTAAGGGGCAAGGCCACAGTAGAATGTTCAAAAAATATATATATATATTTTCTAACAGCTTGATATTCATACTAAATAGATGTGTAATTAATTTTATGAGTGAATCACTTTTTCGTACGAAAACAATTGTTAAACTCGCACATGATTTTATACACGTTACTGTGGCCTAACCCCTTAATAATCTTTAAACGTAAGGGAGACTTTGTCCTTGGAGTGCCATATTTCAGGTGTTCACATTGTATTTTTTTTTAAAGGAAACGAGTCAAGCTTTTTGAGTGCGGTTTTTTTCTTGCTTTTATTCATGATATACAGAAAGTTACAAAAAAAAAATTTTGAAAAAAAAAACCAAAATGGCGGCCGTTGCAGCTCCGCGAAAACAGGTCCTCAAATCGCGGGAGGTAAACGGCTGACATCACTGCCCCCTCTTTGTTAATCTGAAACACAAATTCAAAGCATATTATCAATCTGTGACCCTTTGGTCATGGAATTACGGATGGGTTTTTCGTTTAGTACAAATTTCGGAAAATGGCGGCATTTAAAAAAAAATCGAATTTTCGCGTTTTTTTCGCATAAAAAGATAAATAATAAATGCAAAAATGTATCTATTGAAAAAACGATCCGTCATTCCGTGAAGACATATTTTCTGAGTATGCTCTCCAAATTTCAGGACGATATGTTCATTACAGCGGTCAGGAGAATGTCAGCCATTTTTAAAAACGTGTTTTCGAGAAAAACGCGTTTTGTAATGTGTTGACACAAATGTTTTTAAAATTACCGCTAATCGGCAATGCCTGGTCCATAGAGGCATCCCTCCTCTTCTTCTAGCTGCTCATGTTGAGCCGCTAACATCTCCCGCTGCATTTCAGGGACAAAGTCTCCCTTAACGCAAAAGCCTTAGTTCAGCAGTCTTTGGTACAAAAGGAACTAAAAAAAGTAAGAAAACGCTGGTTATGCCCCGGGTGTGGGGCTAATGGTCATACGTGGTGCATAATAGGCATAGTACAAATATAAATCTAGAATCTGGAACAAAATGGGAAAATATGGAGGGACTCGTCATCATTGTCTTTTTCGCCGGCGCAAGAACAGTGAGCCCATCGTGGCAAGCACGGCAAGTGACCCAACCTTCTCTAGACTCAGAGTACCATTCTCCACAATGTAAACATTCTTCGTATTCTCCCTCTGATTCATTTTCTTTATTCTTTTTACTGTCTTTGTTCAGTCTTCTCATCTTCCTTCCTTTTTTTCACCAGCCTTCTGTGTTTTGTTTTCTTCTAAATTTCTCTTATATGGTGAACTGCCGATTATTGCTGTTTTGCCACGTTGTCTAGTCACTTGTTTTTGGACTCGTGCTTTGGATTTGGGCATAGTAACTGCTGATGACATGACATGAAAAGATGTTCCTGGTGGTGGTGTTGTACATGCTTGTGGCATTGTCGATAGACCTGGAGAGAGCGTTGCAGGAGGCTGTATGATAATCCACGCAGAGGCTCGTTTACAGCTTACACTGAAAAAAAAAATTGGTTCATCCAACCAAAATTCAGTTGGTTTAACAAAATGTATCTTTAAATACGTTCACCTTGATTTTTGATTGGCATAACAAACGTTTCGTTAATCTAACCGATAGTTTTAGTGGTGTGAACTGTAGCTTATTTAGCATGTCTGAGCAACTGTTAAAACAACAAAATTTCGAGACAACAAAATGCATTTTGCACATTCAACGAGTTCTTTTTCTCAGTGTACAATTAGTTTTCGGCTTGTTCGACCCCCACGGCTGCCACTATCTTCTCCATATCCCATTTGCCACGATCTGTCTTTCGTTTGTAGGGCCGAACCATAATTGTACCTGCAGAAAAAAAAAACAAATTACTACAAAGCTGAGGTCGTGTGTGCATGACTGTAGCCTGTGATTTATTTCTCGACGAAACGCGACTAGCTCCGAGACTGGGAAGCGAACTCGGGACTGGCTGTATTGGTATAGGTTTTCCGCAGTTTCCCTATACCCATGGCAAAAATGACATGGTGAATGCGATACAGAGAGGGAAGTCGGCTGCAACCGCAAGGTGGGGACATAAAGTGGGATATGGGGAATGTATTAAGGGGTTAGGCCACAGTAACGGGTTTAAAATCCTCTGTGAATTTAACCATTTTTTTCGTATGAAATAGTGATTCACTCATGAAATTAATTACACATCTATTTAGTATGATTATCAAGCTGTTAGAAAATATGTATTATTTTTTTTTATGTACAAAATGGCCGACTACTGATATTTTCTTTTATATTCTTATGATGATAAAGCACCGTTTTAACGAAAAAAAATCCATTTGTAAAGGTTGATAAAAGTTCGGAGGTAAAGGTAAAAGTTGATAAAAGATCGGAGGTTGTAAAAAGAAAACGTAAACCAAATCGAAAGAATATTTGGTAATTACTTAAAATCTGTTGGTTATTTTGTTACATAATTGGTCGTAGTAACCAGTTAAATAATGCAGCATTTAACACAATCACGACAAACAAAAAATTAAAGATTAATTTCAAATGCAAATAACTTACGTATTTTTTGTCTGTCGGCGAGCAACGCAGAGCCACTTCACACTCCACCACTGTCTCGCTCACACGGGACCGATTGACACACGATACAACTAGTGCCCAACGTGTCGGGGCATAATTTGGCGGGGGAGAAGGGATGCCCCTTTTGCCCCGGGACCCCGTAATGCCCCGGTTTCCCCTATATATATAGTCGGCGCGTGTTAAAAGAAGAATGTTTTTAATTCAATGTCTCGAAAACTTTTGCGAGTCGCTAAAAATCCCGTAAGGGGTTGTCTTAAGGGGTCTTCTCACTTTGGACGTTAAAAAAGGCTATTTTCATGATTTTTTTTGATAGGTTTATATCATAGATATTGATATCAAAGTTGTTACACTTAATAAATACACTTTCGAAATACATTTAAAAAATGTTAATGTATTTCGCCCAGACAAACTTTAAACGCGTTTTTCTCGAAACAACGTTTTCGACGGCTTGTTGATAAAATCTTTGAAACTACTGAACCGATCTTTATGAAATGTTAACCACATATTCTTTACAACTATAGCTATAGCGCATATCAAGGATTTGTTCAAAATTTTGATATTTAATATTTTTGTTGCCAAAAACGGTGAAAAAACGTTTTTTTGGTTTTTTCGAAAAATGCCCGCCATGTTGTTATTTTCGCATATATCAAAAATCGTATGACATGCGCTATAGCCATTAACATAATGAATCTAAAACCGTTTGATTTTTTCGTTTCGGATGATCCATCTCCGAGATATCATCAACAGCGCAGACTTACAATTTTTTAGGATTTTTTTTTAACTATTATTTTCGTCTATAAATAGTGACATAAATAAATCTTTAAAAAAAATGTATTTCGAAAGTGTATTTATTAAGTGTAACACTTTTTATATCAATATCTATAATATAAAACTATCAAAAGTGAGAAGACCCCTTAAAATATTAAGAGAGAGGTTTGCGCAAAATTACAGCTCGATCGGGGAGGGGTTCGGAATCTTGCGATTAAAAAAATTAACTTAAACTTTCTTTCACAATCAAATTGTCATCTTTATTAAAGAAACATCTTACATAAAAATATCAAGCACCTAGGGTACTATTATAAGCACTTAATCGGTCTTATAATTAGCATTGAGATCAAAATCAACTTGAGCCACATCAAAATCAACTGTAACATCATTATAATAAACTTGAACAACAAATTTGAGCAACAATAGAAAAACCGTTAAAAAATCATCAGTCTGTCCTCGCACACCACACTCTGTTAAAGTTACCCTTAATGTCAATTTAACCCCGTTCTACGGAGTATCTTAAAATCTCGAATAAAATGCCTGAAATTGTACGGTCCGTCTGTGTCAATCTACTCCATATAAAGTTTCAACAAATTCAGTGGAATCAACGGAGATCGCGGCACTTTTGGTGCTGTTTAGTTCTCAGGCTCGCCATTTTTTTTACAGGCGTGTCAAAAGATCTCACAACAATGTGTAGACAATGTCATCGGTGTGGAATGGCCAACAGTCAAGTGAAAAATACAATTAGCTGTTGAAACAATCTTGAAAAACATCTTCGTATGAAGCTCTTCCGTTTAGGGAAAAAATATAAAAGTGGCCGTTTTTGATACGGGAGACGTTTTCAGAGGTTCGCGGAGACTTGAACAAATAAACAAACGCGTAAAGAAATGCTGGAATCAGCCGAGTGCTCGCCCGATAAGTGTATAGCTGTAATTATATTGCGACCGGGATATCAAGGTAAAAATCACCGCGTTGACGTCACTGTTTTATGCAAACTTCTCGTTAATGCAAGCTGCGTTGCACACGCGAGAATTGCAATAAGCGGAGTTCGTAGCATTGCCCGAGAGTAGGAGAGGGACAAACCGTGTGACTCTCGCACTCGAAAACACCAGCACGCATGACACACATATATGTACACTTATGTACAAGGCATTCCCGAGCAAACTAATGGGCGTTCGCGCCTTACTGTGATTTTTTTACCTCCTTAGAAGGAACATCACTTTGGCGTTCGCCTTCGATTTTGTTTAAATTCATGTATGTGGTACAGCACTGAAAACTATCACTACGTATTTTTTTTTGGCGGAAATATTGGTGTAATATTGTAAAGGTGCGACCCCACGCAGACGCTCGACGCTGGTTTGTGGCATCATATCGGGTCACGTGACAAGTAGCGACAAAGCTGAAACTATTTGAGCTTTGTCGCTGCGACAGGAGAGCGTCCAAGTTTACAAACAATAAGTGACAGGTGATATTTCGAGTGCAATTTTAAACAAACCCAAACGACATCGCGCCGATTTCCGAAGAAAAAAAACACTTTTTATTATATTTCAACTTTTATTCGCTCGTATTTATTTCACTTCAACACTGTCACGACCACACCAAGACTGCTACTGAAAGAGGTTAGGAAATCGATTTTCTGTAAGCAGCCATCTTGACGCTGCTGTTCGATGCGGCGACTTGTCGCTACAGTTTGGGGCCGCGGGGGAAATTCGAAATAGGGTCACGTGACCCGATATGACGCCACAAACCAGCGTCGAGCGTCTGCGTGGGGTCGCACCTTAACGAAGGATCAGTGTTGCCAGATGGTTTTGGCGGCTTCCCCCTAGACGATCGCTGGTTCCCCCTAAACATCTCTTAAAGCGCCCACCGAGCCACTCGCCTGAACAGTGCTGTAAATGAAGGGTCATTTTCGCGATCGGTCAACTGTCGTCAAATAGCTGTTATTTAAAATGAATTTCCTACTTGTGTATTGAGTTTTTTGTTTTGAAACTTAATTGCTGCGATCTGTGCGAATTATAGATGAAGATGAATACTTTTTTTATGGAAATAATTGTTGTAGTTAGGTGAAACGTACGGTCAGTAAAACAATTATTGTGGCATGGTAATCTGTCTTTGACCCTGGGAGGGGATTTATTTCTTTTTGAATTTGCATTTTAGGGGGCGTCCATTAATTACGCGAGGCGTTTAGGGGGGTGGGGGGGGGGGTGTCGAGCGAAATCTCACCCAATCTCACGTGGGGGAGAGGGGGGCTTCGGCAAATATCACGTAATTTTAGTAATTTTAGTAATCACGTAATTTTTATCACGTAGGGAGAGTCTCCCTATTACTTTACATGGAGGAGTAAATGGCACTACAACCGCAGTTACTTCTACTACAATTTATTTTCCGTGAACGAATGCATTTTGAAAAATCTCACGTGAGATTAGGGGTGGGGGGAGGGGGTCGATCAAAATCTCACGACATCTCACCAGGGGGAGAGGGGGGGGGGGGGTCGAAAAATCGCCAAAATCACCTCACGTAATTAATGGATGCCCCCTTACAAGAATCCCGCTTTTATATTTGTCTATATATTTGTTTATTATTACAATTTTTACTTATTAGCCGAGTATATACTTTGAACTATTCTATAGTGTAACTTATATTTATTGACGACGGTCCATTCCAAGTCCATTTTACGTATTTTTGCCCCCTGAATACAAATTCTCCATTAGTTCCACCGAAACCCTCAATTTTTATTGGAAAAGTGTGGAAAAATTTGCAAATTCTGCCAAAAATCGAAAAATACCCCCAGCACGATGGACGAAGCGGCATTTTAAAGCGAAAACGATAACGAACAGAATGAGCACAGCGTAGATTCCCCATTAGATTGATACTTATTGCAATGAAGAATTTACTGATGCATGAATAGCTGAATTTCGGCCCTAATTGTCAGGAAATATATCGAGAGTTCCAATATCGCTGTCATTTATATTATTATAAATATTCTCAAAGCTGAAACGCTTCAACATACGAGCTGTCGGCTTAAAGTCACAGCAATCAACGCTGAGCGTGAGTCGAACGTGCTTTATAGCATCGATCATTGCGACCGAAATTTTGTTTCGCAGCTTGTATCTGTTGGGTTCGAATGATTGTTTTCGTTTGGGCTTACTTGTTTGTTTGCGTTCACTGGGAATTGATGCACTCGTGGTTGGTTTTTTTTACTCGTTTTGAGAAAAAAAACCTCGGAAATTTATAATCCCCTAAAAATACCCTCACGCTTCAGAATTCTCCTAAAAAATCTACAAATTTTTCCCCCCTATTTCTCTCCGAACCCAGGTGAAATACCCCTAAATCTAGGACAGCCGCCTGACACTGGCCTACTATTCCCATACGATAAACGAAAACGCGTTTTGTCCCAGCTTCTTAGTTCTTGAAATCGCCACTGCCTAGCGTTGGCTGTTGTGTGACAGCCTTCGGCTCTAAATACTCCGATCAGCTGAACGATTCGATACTTTCGTGGCTTTCGCCTGTTATCGTTATGGCGACGTTATTTATTATGTTCAAATGGAAAATCATTCCAAATATATCAATACATTTTTAATCATGTAAGACATTCGAAACACCGGCGCAACATACATATATATGCATGCCTATCACACGACTACTAGCGCCACAATGCGGCAAGGACATTTTGCGAACAGCATTTATCTACGAGTGTCAGCCCCCTGATCTAGGAGAAAATCTCCTAACCTGGCGACACTGCGAAGTATATAGATGGCGCTCATGGCGACGAGCAGTTCGCGTAGAAAGATGGCGCGAGAGTAGAGAGACGAGACTAGCGACCAACGAGTAATTTTCATTGTTCTTCTTTTTCAATTCTTACAAAAAAAGGCATCATTAAGAGGCATCAGGTTCGAGAGTTTTATTCTGACGAGGTTGAATGCTACAACACTATGGTTTCAAGGGGGTGGAACTAACCCTTAGAGAGAAGCAGATCAAGGGTTGATTCTGCAGTTTCACCCGCAAGCAATTTACCAATTTCAGTAAAACAATAACGAACATTCTTTTTATGCCAAACTATCAGAAAGCCACTGTGAGTACAGTGAACAAAATTCACAATAAGGGATAAATCACCCCTTTATTTTTCGTTCTCTCACCCCACATTTAAGAGGGGCGCATTAAATTGAATACAATGGGCGACACTTTGAAGGGGGGGGGGGGGGGGGTAATTTGAGTTTACGTATTTTTGCATTTTTGCCGGTTAACAAGCTCAGGGGGTAAACTACCCCATAGTTAAAGTTCCTTATCGCAGCGGTTTTTTTCTGCATAAAAAATGTGTATGATGTTTCAAAACATTTTTACAAGCTCCAAATTGTTATTAAGAGAAAATTCGCGATGAGCGATGGTACGAATTAGAAATTCTGCCAAAAATCAAATGACTATCGTAGCTCGACGAATCGAGCGGCAGTTTTTGGAGTAAACGGTTGCAAAGAGAATGCGCGCAAAGCGGAGTTTCAAATCGAAATAGAGAAGAAATGAGCGGCGATTAATTAAGTGAAGACGCTTATTTTTGGCGGATGCAAAAAAAAATTGATGATTTTTTTTTTTATAATCTCCTATGCATCTATGTTAAGCTCCTGAACAGGAATTTACCATTAGTTTCCATTCAAACTTTAAATTTTTATTAAAAAGTCGTCAAAAAAACGAGAAAAAAATGTTTTTTGCGTTTAGACGCCGTAATTTTTATCTTTCGACAAAAACTTGGAGATATTCGTAATCGGTCGAAAATTTACCATCGGACAGACGCTTGAAACTGTTTAAAGGTCGAAAAACAAATGTTTGGATCCTTTGTTTATTTTTTAAAAGGATTTTGGCAAACGTATAGATTGCCGTTTGATTCATCCCGATATCTCAATGATTTTTTTCGGAAAGTCCATTTGACAAGTGGTCGAACAAAAGGTTATGTACGGGAAAATTGTCAAAAAATGATGATCCGTATTTAAAATGTTGCCGAAAATAAAAAAATCTCCGGAACTCCATGAATCAAATGGCATTTTAAAGAGAAAACGATTACGAAAAGACTCCGCACAAAACGGAGTTTCAAATACAAAGTGAAGATGAATTATGGACGATCCAGTGAAAAAACGTGTTTGGCCGAGGTGGGAAAAATATTTGAATTTTAAATCGTTTTTCATAAGTCCCTTTTGATGTATTTTGAGCCCTTCACTACGAATTCCCCATTCATTTTCCCCAAAACTCTTGATTTATATTAAAAATCGTGAAAAGTGCGTGAAAACAGGTTTTTCGCGTTTAACTCGCGTATTTTTCGGCTTTCGACAAAAACTCGGTCATATTAGTGATTGGCGGAAAATTTGCCATAAGATAGACCCTTCAAACGGTTCAAAAGTCGGAACGAGAAAATTTTCGATTTTTTTGGCCACTTTTTCGAAATAGCGAAAATCGTGAAGTTTTAAATAGCCGTATCGTCTCTTCTATTTCGTGGCTCGTTTTGTTGCTGCGGTAACTGGGGGAGCGAGCGATGCTCAGTGAAGGGGGTCGAGGGTCAAACCAATTTTATACTTTGCTATTTGGGTACCGAAGATTACAATATCAAGTTAATAATGCAAGGCGCATCATGTTAATTTGATTCTTGGCGAATTGGCAGTTCGTAAAAATTAACGTAGTTTGTGAAACTTTTACGAATCGAAAACCGCAGATTCGCCATATTTGATTTAAATTCTCCGGCGCCTTTTGAATATTAATTTTACAAATTTTCTGTACTAGTGTGTCAAAAAAGGCACCTCTTTCCCATTCAAGCAATAGCGATAGGTACAAAAAAAAATCATGCAAAACTTGAGCACTTTAGCTTTAAGGTAGTACCTCCACAGAAGAGTTGAATTAAGAAATGGTTGTAATTTGACATATATGTTATTAAATACATTATCCAAACATCTGTGCAATTTGAATAAGTTTGACCACCCCAAACCTGAGATAGTTACACTTAAAGTTGGCTTGGTTTACACGTAACAAATGCGTTATGATGGGCAAACAGAGCATCATTAATTCTACCGTCAAAACTAAAATTAAGAAATTGATAAAAAACGAGGATAAGCTAGAGTAAGATATCACGAGTAATGTGAAAAAAATGAGAATGATTCACCATCTAGTTTCCAAGATATAACCATGAGAAGCCCTCACAATTTTGGTGCAAAGCCTGGCAAAGCCTGGAAAAAAAAAACAATGGGGGCAAAGCCTGGACAGTCCCGGCAAAAAGTTTACTGGCAATGGTAGATCAAAAACACAATATAAAATATATTTTACGGCAATAAATTATATCCATCGTATTATCCACTAGTACCGAGTCAATATTGCGTAGTTTTCAATTTTATTTATTACTAATTGAACCAATTATCAATCTTTTAAACATGAACATAGTATGTAAACTTTTGGTTGAGATTTTCGCAGAGGAACTACCTTAAGAGTAGTAGCGCTCGCAATTTTTTTCCATTCGATTTACCCGGAAAATCCACTCGTCGCGTCCAATATTTTCCGTGCAAATCGAATGGGGAAAAAAAGCGAGCGGTACCACTCACCGTAGAGTCGGAGCGGTCAAATTTGGCGTGAATATTTTTTATCCCCTATGCTATTGTTACGTAATCGATTTTTGCTGATTCCCGCTTCCCCCCGTCCCGAAATCATCCTATCCTTTCTATCATCATAATCCAATTATCATCACCGTCATCCAACGACCAGACCCCGCCCCCCATTTCGAAATTACGTCATTTATGAATGGCCCCTAAGAGTCAATGATCCTTTGTTATGTTTCGAGCCACCTTAAGGCGGGAGCCTGAATTAAAAGGCCCAAAAGTGTCTTTTCGGGAATTTGTTTAGAAGGGAAAAACAAGAGAGCCCAGTAAACATTGAGGTATTTTTTCATGTATATTCGAAATGGATAAAAAAAAAGTTCAACATGAAACAATGAATTACTGCAGATTTATGACGTTGAAGTTTGCATCGTTGGAATGCAATATTTTTTTTCATTTTTTTTCTTCGCGTTTACCGTTATCCAGACTTTTTTTACAAATTGAGGACGTACATTTCTGATAAGAATAGGTAAAAAGGTTTAAGCGATGTTCACAACCTAAATCGGCCAAAAAGAATGTGAGTAATTAAAAAGAATTCATTTTCGTTGCATTCCAACGATGCAAACTTCAACGTTATTGCAGATTTATCAGCCTATTCCATGTGCGTCTTGCCACTGCAGTCCCCAATCGGCGGGAAAGATGCAATTCGCAATTCTTGACTGAACCAAAACAACCAATAAAATGTTCAATTCTCATGTATATTTTCCTTCTGGGTGAATTAAGAAAAAGCTGAAAGATCGTGAAACTATAACTTTTCTCAGGTTTGAACAAAAAGTGATTAAAAAAAACACTTTAACGTGCCAAAAAATTGTTTAAAAAGACTTTTTCAACGACTTCTTCAATTCACTTAGAAGAGATTTTGATACTGAAGAAAATAAACTTTGGTTTCATTCAACAGGTCGTTTAGTTTTTTTGCTATCACGCCCGCCAATTTGGAAAAATCGTGAAAATGAAAACCGGAGAAAACGCGCTTCAAAGTTTTCAATAGGAGGAAATATCAATATCAAATATCAATCGCTTCTCTGCTGCTGGCCGTGTATCTTCGAAAACATTTGCAATTGTCCTCTGTAACTTTGTAAATATATTCTTCGATAGTTTGTCTATCGATTTAAGGGGAGATATACCCCTAGGAGCCGGAAAAAAGGTACTTTTTATGAATTTTCTCAAGGAAAACTATTTGATATTTCGGATTGGGGTTTTAATTATCTAAAAGTATATACATTCAAAAATATGTTTAATTTTCTTCATTTGAAAATATCAAAAATATACAAGGATATTGTATGATCCTTGGAGCGTCGTAAAAAAATCTGCGTATATAGTACCCACTGGTGTTTCTTCAAAAATCATCTGAAAAAAGCAAAAAGATTATTAAATTAGATACTATAATCTAGTACTTGTCATAGCCGATTTTGAAAATATCGATTCATGACAAAATGGCGGACGTTTGAACATAAATAGTGATTTTTGGGCCAAAAATTAGTTATTGTTTTGCCTATAAAACGAAAACTAAGTAACGAAAAAAAAATCCTATGACAAGTACTAGATAATGGTGTATAGAATAACCACAAAAAACCTCAAGGCAATCGGTTCATTGGTTTTCGAGGAATTTTGGGTACCGATTTGAAAAACGTGGTTTTGAGAAAAACGCGTTTGAAAATTAGGGAATGAATAAATCATGAAATTTGTCAACTTACATGGAATCATCGATACCAGGCCCATAGTGTAGGTCTTTTACGGTCGACGGAATGTTCATAGCTTCTGAATCCTCGACCTCGACCATCTAGGTGTATATCTCCCCTTAAGCAGTAAAAAAACGATTTTTCGGTCCTTCTAATTCAGGCTCTGGCCTTATTATTTATTTATAGACCTTATATAAGGTCTATAGACCTTATATACGCGATTTCGCCGATTTTCGAAGGTACTTTTCTAGACGCGGTTAAATAAAAATGACGCATATATTGACATTTATGCACATGGTTAAATATATGGAAAAAAAAATCAGAAATATTAACAAGGCGTAGATATAACATAATAAAGCAATGTACTTTTATTTGCGCGCGCGTTGATGGTGAAAGTTCTCGGCATCGATGTGGGTGTCTGAAAAAAATGAACATATTTATAATTGCATACTGAATCTATCTTCAGTGTGAACCAACGATATTATATCAAAAAAATTACTATAATAAAAATTCGAAACTTAACCCTCAAAGTGTGAAGGGGTTTTCTGGCACCTTCAAAGTGTGAAGGGAAGTCGTTTTCGGCGGCGCGCTACCAAGCACACAGTTGATGAAAAAATCTGCAAAAATGCATGGTTCATCCTTAGGATGTCCTTTCGAAGTGCGAGCAAGAATTTTTCGGATATTGTTACTTTTAATACGTTTTTTCAAAACAAATATAAAGCAATGCGCGGAAAAAAACACCATAACAGTAATTTGGGCCCGGACACATTCGACCCCCCTTCACACTTTGAGGGTTAACATTTTTTTACTCAATATTCTGTCGGTATTTTATTTTTTATATTTTTTTTGTCCCATATTCCTAACCGTTCGGCTAATGGAATAAAAAATAAATAAAAAATGAAGAATTTTCAAATTTTTCGCGCTTCATACTACACAGTAGTGTACCCTTGATAGCGTAGGATGCATCCGTGTGATCTGACGGTTCGATAGCTGCATCCTTATCTTTTCGGAACGAGCGCCTCCCGAGAACGCCCGTGGTCCACACACTGCGAAGCAAGGTGAAGCCTGTACCGCAGGATTCACAAAATTGCAAGTGTCGAGTTTCAGCCGCTCGGCTTACGAGTAGAATGCCTCGTGTGTGAAAAGTGCGATTGCAATATACCGGGATTTGCAGTTAGCCGTGGGGAGAATCATAATAATCGAATCCGGCACAGCGTTGAGCAACGTTGTTTAAGGTGACGCGAAGGCTGGCGCGGCTGAGATTCGAGTGAGCGCGAATGCTCAAAGAAGCGTGCGATATAGCCACACACACACACACACACGCGCGCGGTAGCAGTACGCAACTCGTACGGTACACCGGAGTATTTTATATACGCTCGTATATACACGTCGTAACAGAGAAGAGAATTCGTTGCCGTTGCACATTCCTCGTCTCTTCGGATTTTCTCTCTTTCTCTCTCGTCCCCAGAATCGCGCGTACTCTTGCTCACTCAGGGCTTTCCAACCTCGGAGCCCTCCCTCCCCGCCGTCGGATCACACAGCAGCGAGCAACACGCGTAGCTGAAGAAATTAAGACACATTCTCCAGTTGACTCCTCGAATGCGAGGACCGCGTTTATTCGTGCCTCCTAAACCTCGTTCAGCCTCGCCCGGCTGATGAACCTGCTGGCATGGAAATAATACAAAAAATTCATTAACTCTCCGCACGTTGGAATATTTTTGCAAAAATCGACATGAACCTTTCCAGTGGGTAATTCAAGTGTTGAAATCTCAAGTGCGGGATTTAGTTCGTCGATATTTTTATCATTTAATTATCGTTTGATGAGGATTTTTTCGTGCATCGATATCGCGTGAGTGAAGTATACGAGATAATTTACGTTGAATGACAGGGTCAAACATTGCTGGTATGCACGATCGTTATCACTTGATCGCATTCGTTATCACATTTTACAGTGGAGCACATTTTTTTTTTTGATAAAGTTTCGACAAGCCCATACCGCTTTTTTCCTTGAAATTTCGTATACTTGTGTATTTTGACTCGCTGAACACGAATATAATAACTAAAATTGGCGCAAATTTGATTTTGAAGGTCAAAATTCGAAAAAATTGTATGTTGATCTTGGAGAAAAATGTTTCCTATAAAAGTTGTAGATTATAGAAAAATACACATTTTATGTTCTATGCATTTTTTTGTCTAAAACAATTTTTTAAATAAAAACGGGATGAAACTAAATTTTGTCACGACCGAATTAGCTTTGTCCAAGGTCATTAAAACCCCACACCCATACCAATAAAAAACCCAAACAAATGAATAAATGAAATCTAATATAATAAAACAAACCCAAACAAACTAGAGTCGAATTCATACATTATATAAGTTACTTACATTCACGAATTTTCTACACACACGCAAAAAATTGGCGTAAATACGATTTTCGAGGTCAAAACGCGAAAAAGTTGTATATTGACTTAGAGAAAAATATTTCCTACAAAAGTTGTAGATTATAGAAAAATACACATTTTATGTTCTATACATTTTTGTCTAAAACAATTTTTTTTTAGAAAAACGTGATGAAACTCAATGTTGTCACGACCGAATTAGCATTGTCCAAGTTCATTAAGGGGGGATTGTCTTTTTTTTTTCGCAAAATTTACCGCTTTTTGGGAATTTTTTTGTGAAGAAAGTATACAACGGAAAACTTGTGAAACTTGGCATATAGTTTTATTGATCTGTTTACTACATACAAAAAATTTTTTAAACAATTTCATCAAAAAATCCGCCTCCCACCCCCCTCGACGCGCGATGGTCCTTTTTTGATGGTGTGCACGATTACAGCCTTCACGTTCATCCTGCAACAAAAACCCAAAAAGCATTTTACTTTAGACACATATAGCTATCGTTCGATGAAGGGGAAAAAAAAAATTGACGATTTGGTGACGTTTTGAACTTGAAGTATCGATTTTTCGAAAAAAATTGATCGATTTTTCGTTATAAATAAAAAACTATTAAACGTATTGCTTTTTTGCTTCATCAAACGATAAAAGGATGTCAGCTGAGCATTCTGTCCAAATTTGAAGGCAATCGGTTGAATAGTTTTTGAGAAATCGTGCACACCATCAAAAAAGGACCATCGCGCGTCGAAGGGGGTGGGAGGCGGATTTTTTGATGAAATTGTTTAAAAATTTTTTTGTATGCAGTAAACAGATCAATAAAACTATATGCCAAGTTTCACAAGTTTTCCGTTGTATACTTTCTTCACAAAAAAATTCCCAAAAAGCGGTAAATTTTGCGAAAAAAAAAAGACAATCCCCCCTTAAAACCTCAAACCCATACCAATATAAGAAAACCCAAACAAAACATCCAAATAAATAAATAAATCCCAATAAAATAAACCCGAACAAACAAGCAAACCCAAACAAAACTAGAGTCGAATTCATACATTATACAAGTTACTTACATTCACGATTTTTCTACACACTGTTGCAAAAAATATCGTATGCAACGCGGGCGTACGATTCACGACCGCGTGCTGATCGGCACATCGGTCGTGGAGAAATTTAGTATTATCCTGTTTTTTACGAGAAAAAATATTTTATACAAAAAATATATAAGCGTAATATGTGTATTTTTCCATAATCTACAACTTTTGTAGGAAACATTTTCCACCAAGATCAATATACCGTTTTTCGAGTTTTGACCTTGAAAATAAAATTTGCGCCAATTTTAATGATCATATTCGTGTTCAGCGAGTCAATATACACAAGTACGCAAAATTTCAAAGAAAAAAGCAAGAAATATCACTTTTGTTCACCGTCGTTCTGTGTACGTGCTCGAGCCTGCGTGTACGTGTGTGTCTAGTGAAAGATCGGTTTGTATACACGTATCTCCGAGCGGCGGGGGGCTTCCACTCGAGCCTCGTGTTGCTCTCGGGGGGTTGAACTCGCAGATGCACCGCGCGGAAGAAACCTATTTTTAGAGACTCCTAAAGTTATTAACCCTGTGAGTGTTCTAGCTCTCTATCTCGTTTCTCATTTTCCTTTCCTATTTCTCTTTCCCTCTTGTAGGGCTGCACTTGTTCCTCAACAATCCACCAATAGTGCACCGCGTTACGTTACGAACTTGCGTCCCGTTGACCCCGGCTATTTTTAGCGTCTTGCACATCTGTTGTGTACATTCGTATGAGCGTAGTTTTTCATAATACGGGGTAAAGTATAGGGATCGTTGAACGTTTGGCATCGATCTTTTCATTGAGTGTATACTCGCAATGCTGCTACACGTGAATTAATTGTCTAATGCGTCTGGAGTTTGCAATGTTGCGACGCAACGGTTTAATTTTCAAAATAATTTCTTGAACTATTGTACTCTAGTTCCTCGGAAAACGTTGCGAAATATGTTTTTTTTTGGTTTTCGACCGCCGGGACCCAATCGAGGGGCGAATAATGAAAAAAATCCTATCTTCTGGGGGTTGGAGATAAAAAAATTTTTCATTGGCGTTGATTGTACCGTGGCTTGAAAGAAGCCCCCTCCCTCCAAAAAATTGCAACGATTTTAATTCTCCGGAACCCACCCTTATCGGGGGGTGAAAGTTGAAAAAAATCCTATCGCCCGCGGGTTGAAGATCTTTTTTCTTGGCGTTCTTTGTACTGTGGCCTGAAAGGAGCCCGCCAAAAAAAAATTCCAACGATTTTAATTCTCCGGAACCCACCCTTATCGAGGGGGTAAGTTGACAAAAATCCCATCTCCCGCGGGTTGAAGATGGTCTTTTTTTTCTTGGCGTTGTTTATACCGTTCCCCGAAAGGAGCCCGCAAGCAAATTCCAACGATTTTAATTCTCCGGAACCCACCCTTATCGAGGGGGTAAGTTGAAAAAAATCCTATCTGCCGCGGGTTGAAGAACTTTTTTTCTGGCGTTGTTTGTACCGTGACCTGGAAGGAGCTCCTCAAAAAAAAAATTCGAAAGATTTTGATTGTCCGGAACCCATCCTTATCGGGGGGTGAAAGTTGGAAAAAATCCTATTTCCCACGGGTTGAAGATCTTCTTTTGTTTTATAGGCGTTGTTTGTACCGTGGCCCGAAAGAAGCGCCCCAAGAAAAATTCCATCGACTTTAATTCTCCGGAACCCACCCTTGTCGGGGGGGGGGGGGGGGGGTGAAAGTTGGAAAAAAACTATGTCTTGCGGATTGAAGCTAATTTTTTTTATTTGCGTTGTTTGCACCTTGGCTCGAAAGGAGCCCCCCCGTAAAAAAAAATTCCAACGATTTTAATTCTCCGGAACCCACCCTTATCGGGGGATAAAAGTTGGAAAAGTTTTAAAATTGGTGTTGTTTGCAACGTGCCCCTAAAGAAGCCCCGCAAAAAAGATTCCAATGATTTTCATTCTCCGGAATCCACCCTTATGGGGGGGGTTTGGAAAAAATCCGATCTCCTGGGGGTTGAAGGTGATTTTTTTTGCTTGGCGTTGTTTGTACCGTGACACAACAAGAACCCTCAAAAAAATTCCAACGAGTTTAATCTCCGGCGCCCACCTTTATCAGGAGGAAGGGGGGGGGGGGGGGTGGTGAAAGTTGAAAAAAAATCCTATCTCCGCGGGTTGAAGCTGATCTTTTTTTCTTAGCGTTGTTTGTACCGTGGCCCGAAAGGAGCCCGCAAAAAAAATCCAACAATTTCAATTCCACGGAATCCACCCTCATAAGGGGATGAAAGTTAAAAATATCCTATCTCTCGCGGGCACTATAAAATATTCCTCGCAGTGACGATCGTAAAGCTTCGAGCTGAACTTGCTTCAAATGTCATATTTTACGCGATTGCATTACGGTAACAAAAGTCTATAATTAAAAAAATGTTGATCTTTCTCGGATACGAGTCCCCCGCTGCTTGGTATTTTTTACAATTAAAGATATCACGATGCGCGTATACTCGTAATTCTAGAAGAACGGAGCACGCCCCAGCATTCGATACAGTTACTGTAGGCGATAAGCTAAAAGTTACTATCGTTATAAAAAATCTCGAGTTAGAAACGGTAAAGCTCCGTAAAACTTCCCAAACAATTCGACATTACGTATATCCGCTATAAATAACAACAAAATCGACCTCGATAGAGCTACCTCAAGCGTAGGAACGCCCCTCCAGAGACCACCGCATCTGCTTTCGATTTACCGTGCGATTGAGTGCTGATTTTTTTCAACTTCCACGTTCCAGCCTTCCGCGCAACAATAGACATCAAGGAAAAAGTTTTCGTTCCGCAAGCTACATAGCTGCAACGTTATAATTTCCAGTGCCGTTGTCCAAGAGTACACTCGCCTGCATTTCTACTCTGGAATAAATTCCTATTGTACAGTCTCACGTGGGTACACTCGGATTTTATCGTTCGTCCTCTTTGTCTGTATGTTTGAAAACAGGTGACAACGATCGCGAGCCCATGCGGTAGAATTTTGCTCGTGGTGTGTACGAAAAAAAAAAAAAAAAAAAAAAAAAAAAAACACGCTGGACGAAAGAGTACACGGGCAGTTATGAACAAGAGTGAACTGAAGATAGTGCTGCAGGGAGGCTCGATGGAGACTTCGCAATCGAGGATATTATCGCCGACGACGATGAACAATGCGAATCACTCACACATTCCCATCCCAAAGATCCCGAGTCTCGTGAAGCTCCAGCAGCAGCAACAGAATGGATCGGGCAAAGCGCGCTACGGCGAGCAGTCCAATGCACCGAGCGGACCTGGGAGGAACACGAGAATTTCCGTTGCCGCTCAGCGAGCCTCGTTCGAGAAACTACAAGATTCGGCGAATCATCAGCCGACGTTGATCAAGCCGAACAACAACAAGCCTCACAGTCCTCTGGGCGTCATCAACAATGGAAATCACGATTCCTCGTTCGGGCTAGCCATGTTGCGCAGCAATGCCAACCACGAGGACAGACTGCAGTCGACGTCGACGACGGCGTCCCTCCTCGGGTCATCTGCAAAGAGAAACAGCTATGAAAATTCCAAATTGAATAGAAGCAACAGCTCCCTATCTTCCGACGCTCGATGGAAAACCAAGTACGAGGAGGCCGAGCGAATGAGAAAAACTCTCCTCCAAAAGTCCGAAGCCGGTGAGTTTGTTGGAAAGGTTTTTTGGACTCATTGACATATGATAACAATTTATTTGGGATATACCGTTGTCTGGATTTCGAAATAATCTCAGGGGCTGCGAAATATTTTACGGCAAAGCCTTGGAAAATTCTTGAATGCATGGAATGGAGGTACCAAGAGTGTAAAAAAAATCAGTTATCCCAGAAAGAGGAATGTATCGTGACGCGAGTGGGAACGACGCTCTTCATTTTTTATTTTTATACTCAGCAAGGTCGAGCGAGCCACCGACGAATGCTAAGGGATACTTGTTTATTTTTAGGCACTTGTTGAAACGTTAGAGATCAACTTTGAAGTTTTATTACATCGTTGTTGAGGAAAAAAATCGACATCTGGGTCGTTTAGGACTTTCTTATTCAAAAACGCAAATTTGGACTCATAAGGAACATCATTCAAGTGTTCGCCTTCGATTTTGTTGAAACTCGTATATGTGATAAGGCATTGGAAACTATTGGACACGTATTTATTTTAAACTAGAGGTTTTAAGGGGAAAAACCACCCCGTAAAGAAAGGCATGTCACCCCTTAACTTAAGTTCTTCTCAATAATTCTATAGTGCATTTTTCGTCGCTTTACAATAGAAGAATTTCGGTTTTTGTTTCGTTCCGATCGGTGGAATGCTTGTGAGTGAAACTGCAAAATCACGCCTCGATATGACTTTCTCTGAGGGGTGGTTTCCACCCTTAAACCCGTTTTTCCGTCGATAAAAAAATACGTGTCGGATAGTTCCCAACGCTTTGTCACATATGCAGTACCGGCGAAAAGTTTCCGGACAAAAGTTTAAAAGAGTGCCGGAACGGTTTTCTATGCCATTTCGCCGGTAGTTGACCCAGGCCAATTTAATAAACGGCATTTCAAAGAGGAGGGATTTACCTGCATTTTGGCTTTTTTCAAAAATGTTTACGATTTTTCTTACAATTAGCACCCGGTTTCGAAAACGACCATGTTTCGTCGTTATTTTGTTCCTTTTTGAATGGCCCCCGTTTGCAGTAAAACAAATTTTTACGCATTTCTTCGACCAAAATCATAAAGGGCCTAAGCTTCAATTTGGTTAAAAGAAAAATTTACGATTTTTTTCGACAATATTTTGTTTTTTGTGAAAAAAATAGATAATTTGAAAATTGCGCCGGAGTACGAAAACGATGAGATTTACAACAAAACCTCAAGATAGCAAAAAAGTTGCATTGCTTTTTTTTCGAACCTTTTTTTTCATATATTTCCGGTCAAAGCTCGATTGATCTGAATACCATGACAATAATACAATTAAATTTTTGACTTACATATTAAGCTACAGTTTAATGGTGGTGTTTCGAACCCCACAGTGGCAAGTAAGGGTTAAGGCAGTAAGTAAGGGTCTGCTTTAGAAGCCGAAAAAAAGCGTTTTTTTCAGCAATTTTTTTGAAAGGGAAGGAAACGATTGCGATAAACGAAATCTTGAGACGATAGTGTATCATATTCAAGCTTTAAAAAACAATTTTTATTATTAAAAAATATTGAAATTTTTCAAAGTTGTAACGATTTTTCTGGGGCGCCTGGAGTCTGCACTTGTAAATCGGTGCCGGTGATGGAGGTCGTGCGATGCATCTGAAACAGTCGAACGAATTTTTTTTTTAGTTTTTTATAAGTTCCTTTTCTATATGAACTAAAAAAATACCGAAGAAATGATGAAATTCCAAATTTTTTCGAAGTTTGAAAGAAAAAATTCACTTTTTTGAAGAAAAAAAAATTCACTTCAAGTTGCAAAACAAGTAATTTAAATAGTACTTTTGTCCAACGTTTTTAGTTCAAATAGAAGATAATTTAATACCGAAGCTAGATCACTTTGATTTTTTTTCGATCGGACATATATTGTTTTTGCTATCGCCGGCGCCGTTTTCTAAAACTTGTGAAAATGAAAACTCGAGAAAACGGGCTTTAAAGTTTTCGGTCCAAAAAAATATAAGTTTCCGGATACTTACACTAATTAGATGTTAATCAGCTATCCCCGGGCCATACAATAATCCTTCCTCTTCTTCAAATCGATTTTTTGAAGCCTGTAAAGCAGACCACTGCCTCAATGTAAAATAGTTTAATCAGCTTCAATCAGATCCAATTGAAAAAACCTGTTTTTCGTAATAACTTCGGTATATAATTCATTTCTATTTAATATGACCCTAAAATCTATTTCCAACGTGCACACACATTCACACGCCAAATTTCCACCGTACCCGCGATTGCACAGCCACGAGTAAATGTTCACAGCAAAACTCAGTTCAATTCGCGAATGTTCATAAGAAGCCGAGCTTTCTTTGTAGATTTTGTTTGCCTCGTTCTATTATCGTTCTCGTCATCGACGCTGATCATAATCGCAAAGCTGATAGTAACGAGCCTAATGTGATTTATAAGTAGGTGGGGCCGGCTCCGGCCCAGCCTAAAGAGATTTACGACGAAGCTTTAAGAAATACCGAGCATACGTCCTGACATCTCCGATCGAGGCACACCCAGCGTGCTTGCCCCCCACGTGGACCTTGTTCCTCGCGCGTCTGTTCGCGTGATTCATTCATGACTGCGTTTCGCGTGTACACGCGAACACAGGGGCAGTCCACCGCGGCGTTTTAGTATGCGCAACGTACGAGGACGAAACGTGCTTTCGCACTCGACTCGATGAGACACGCTTTACAAGAGTATCGATTGTTATCCTCCGTTTTTCGTATTCCACAGCGATGCCCATTGCGAGAGTGGCCCTCGATTAGTTATCTGTATGAAGGCAAAAAAAACCAGCCGACTTAAACAAAAAACAAAAATATGCTGTTCCAGCTATACGCGAACAGGCGGATCTGCAACGAAAATATCGCCAATTGCAGAAGGAGAACGAGACCCTGCATTCGCAATCGGAGGATAAGGATCGAAAGCTACAAAAGTTGCGCACAGGTAAATAGGACACGGGCTCGGAGATGTAATTGGACTCTAAATGCTCGACGGTCGTTTCCAACGAGAAGGGAGTGTCTCGACCGCGTTGGAAAAACAAATAATTATTTTTTCGTCGTCCGACAGTGTCGGAGGCAGTTTGCAAGGAGTACGAACAACTCAAGCGGCAGTACGATGTCGAGACTGGTGCGATGCACAAAGCGATGCAGCAAGCGTCTCAGGTAGGACTCGCCTTAAGGGGTAAGGCCACAGTAGAATTTTCAAAAAATCGACTTTTTTTTCGCTAAAACGGTGCTTATTCATCATGAGAATAAGTTACTATTCGATTTATAGCAGGAACATTTTTTTTCACCAACTTTGGGCGTAAAACTTTAAATGTGTTTTTCTCGCTTTTTTCCAATTGGCGTGACAAATAACTTCAACAATTTTCGGGTGCAGTTCCAAAAACCCCCACCTCCGATTGAGCTGAAATTTTGTGAAGACCTTCATTTTAGAGTTATAAAAGAACCCCTAAAGGGATTTTTGGCGCATCGAAGTAGTTTTCGAGATATCGATTTTTGAAATTTCGAGAATAAATTTTCTTTCGCTGAAAACTCGGTAAATATGCAATTTTTGAAAAAATAGTAGGAAACACTTTTTGTAGGAAATTAAATTTGCTACATAAACGGTTCTATACAAAGTTTCCAAAAACTGCATATTTTTGCTTGAAAATTAAAAAAATGCGTTTAATTGACAATGGGCGAGTTTTTGGCTAATTTTAAGGGTGTGCTAGCTACTGGAGTGAGTGGCAATTGGAATGAGTTGCTACTGGACCACGGGGGGAGTGGGGTCCGCCCCCCCCCGGCGGGGTCAAGAGCTACTAAACGTTTACACTAAACTACTAAACAGTGACACTAAAACTACTTTTTATATGATTAAAAGTTGATTAAAAATAAAAATAAATTAATGAACGTTCTGTTCACCGTGGTCAGCTGACTGAAAACTTGCCCATTGTCAATTAAACATATTTTTTTAATTTTCAGGCTCAAATATGCAGTTTTTGAAAATTTTGCGTGAGATCTTTTTTGTAGCAAATTTAATTTCCTACAAAAAGTATCTCTTGTCATTTTTTCGAAAACTGCATATTTACCACTATTTTTGAGATATCAGCGAAAGAAAATATTTTTTTACAATTTTAAAAATCGATATCTCGAAAACTACTTCAATGCGCCGAAAATCCCTTTAGGGGTTCTTTTATAACACTAAAATGAAGGTCTTCACGAAATTTCAGCGCAATCGGAGGTGGAGGTTTTCGGAACTTTAACCCAGTTTTCACTCGATTCACTTCAAATTTAAAAGTCATGTTCCTCATTGCATTTCGCAGAGAAGTACGTACGAAATTTTTGATTAATCGAAAACTTTTCATTTTATGAGCAGTTTTATACGAAATTTTTCACTGAAAATTCATTCAAATACCTACAACTTTTTAAGAAAAAAATATTTTTTTAAATTCCGTACGTACTTCTCTAGGTATTCTAATGTAGATTGACGAGAATTTTTGTTTTTTGTTCTTGGTAAAAAGTTGTGGATGCCAAATGTCACGCCGCGGAGCGCCTAAAAAAAAAGATTAAAAAAAATATATTAGTGGTCGGCCATTTTGTACATCGAAAAAAAAAATATATATTTTATAACAGCTTGATATTCATACTTAGTAGATGTGTAATCAATTTTATGAGTGAATGACTTTTCATACGAAAACAAATTCTTAAATTCGCACATGATTTAATACCCGTTACTGTGGCCTAACCCCTTAAGATAATTGTAGGAAAATATTGTCGAAGTTTGCATCGTTGGAATGCAATGCATTTATTAACTTGATTTTTACTCCATTTTTACTGTTATCCAAAATCATTTTCGTTAAATTTAGGGTGTAGGTCTCTAAGAAGAATCTTTAAAAAAACTTTGCCGTGGCTTTGTTCTGCCAAAGATAATTGGCAATTGGAGGAAAAAAAATGTTTCGTTGAGTTCCAACGATGCAAATCCCAACGTGTATGGATTCGAATTACGGTCGAGGCGCGCGTTGGAGTCTTATCGCATCCCATAAAAAAAACCTCGTAGGCAACAGGGTGTCCCATTTTTAATACGTGCCCTGTGGGACCTCCGTGTTTTTCATCCCGGAGAAACTAATCCCTTTTTTAGTCCGATTTATTTTGAAGCTAGATATTTATGCGACAATAATTAATTCTGGTGAAAAAAAACGGCGATGAAATCTCGTGAGTGGGTCGATAAAATTATTGTTTTATATCGCCCAGTGAAGATGTTTTTACGCGTATTATTTGAGGTGTGCATTCGAAATGGGACACTCTGTGTACAGGAGCGTGTCGTTACAATACGAACGCGATATGACGGAGTCGCCGTAACGTACAATCTCCATTGCAGTGGTACAAGCAAAACCGAGAGTTGAAGAGACGCTCGCAGGTTCTCGTGCAGCAGTTCATTCAGTCGAATCCGGATGGTTCGCAAACCGAGGTCGACTTTTTGGACGAGGTCGATGCCAACTCGGACGCGGACATCGAAGAATTGAGAGAAACGGTTCGAGGTACGTATTCGTTCGCGTCGATCTGTAAGAATTAAAAAAAAAGTCCATTTTTTCGAGTGGTCTTCTTTTAACAATTGTAAAATTATTCTTTGTCGTTGCAGAACTCAGTCAAGAAGTGGCTCGACTCCAGACGGAGCTAAATTCGGCCAGGCTGCAGGAATTCGAGGCTCAGGAACAGGCGGCTCTGTTGTCTGCTCAGGTGGAAGAGGAACGGGCATTGAGGAACAAAGGTAAATCGTAAAATTCGATATTTTTTGGTGCTTTTCTCTAATTCTTGGTGAAAACCAATGAAAGATGGGTGTACAAGATAAGGGTATGCTTTTGACGTGAAATAACGAATGCGGTGTTGAAAGATGTGTTGGAGTCTTAAGGGGTCTTCTCACTTTAGACGCTAAAAAAGGCTATTTTCATGTAATAGGTTTATATTATAAATATTGATAAAAAAGTTGTTACACTTAATAAATACCCTTTCGAAATACATTACATTTTTTTAAATTTATTTAAGTCACTCCTTACAAACGAAAATGGAAGTTGAAAAAATGTCCTAAAAAAATTGTAGGTCTGCTGTTGATGCAATCTCGGAGATGGATCATTCGAAACAAAAAAATCAAACGGTTTTAGATTCAGTATGTTAATAGCCATAGCGCATATTATACGATTATTGATATATGCAAAAATAACGAAATGGCGGACATTTTTCGAAAAAAAAACGTGTTTTTTTCACGGTTATTGGCAAAAAAAATAGTAAATATTAAAATTTAAAAAATTCTTGATGTGCGCCATAGCTATAGTTGTAAAGAATATGTGGTTAACATTTCACAAGGATCGGTTCAGTAGTTTCGAAGATTTTATCAACAAGCCGTCGAAAAACGTTGTTTCGAGAAAAACGCGTTTCAAGTTTGTTTGGGTAACATGAATACATCAATTTTTTTTTATATGTATTTCGAAAGTGTAACAACTTTTATATCAATATCTATAATATAAACCTATCAAAAAAATTAATGAAAATTGCATTTTTTTAGCGTCTAAAGTGAGAAGACCCCTTAATTGGATACATTGTTACCAAATAAAGGTAAAGCAAACTTGAAAAAACACTTTCAATTGAGAGTTAGAGACTTGGTCTATACATGCCACTTGCGTACTGGAATTTTACTGTAACTTTACATTTTCAAGGAAAGGTTGCGAGGTCGAACTCTCCGATTTCGATGAAATCTGGCATGCTTGTAGAATGGGTAAAAATAGGCGAAACGGATTTTTTAAATATCTGCGGAACCCGATTTGCAAGGGGTTTCGCACTTCCGAAAATAGGGGTGTTTTTTCGTTTTTCGTCGATAACGTTATCGTTCTCAGTTCCAATGTATAGTACACGAAAAAATAAACATTGCTGCATTTTGAATTTTTTTCATATCTCGTACCGTTAAAACGTTACGGACGAAAAACACCCCAAATTTCGAGGGTGCGTTTCAACCCTTAAAAATCGGGCAGATATAAAAAAGTACGTGTCGCCTATTTCGACCCATTCAACAAGCACGCCAAATTTCATCGAAATCGGAGAGATCGACCTCGCAACCTTTCCTTGTTAGGTAACGACGACTACTGCCTGGGATTGTATCTTCCATACGTTCTTGAGGAGCTAATGTGGCAAACTCATCTTGAGCATTGAAATCTATTTGGACTCTTGCATTTCGTCGATGATATTGCAAAAAGTTCTGTCTCTTGTGACCATTATGTTTAAAATTTTTATTCTGAACGCACCACTAAAACGTTCTATGTCAATAACCAATCACGTGACCCCAAGCCGCAACTTTTCGACATTGCAATAAGTTTTTTTGGCCCTCGTGTAAGTTCGTCCGAAAATCGCATAGAACGAATTGCAACACCAACGACGACATGTCTCATACACCTGGAATTTGCATTTTCAATCATCGTTAAACAATCGCGTGTCACCGTTAAACAACTGTAAAATAATTCGAACGCAAACTTTTGAAATTGCGTTTCTCGTCCAGTTCGATAATGTCAACGTGCTCTTTCGCATTGTTCAGATGAGCACAAACTTCGAGAATTGAGAGTACACAAGGACAACATGGAACGAGTGAGTAGAATGGTAGCGGATGAGGTGCAGGCATTGAAGACGCAGTGCGACGGTGAAAGAGAAAGGGCCAAGATGATGAAAATGGAGGCCGACAGGGTAAATATTGATATTCTCTCGCACAGACCTACTGTTCACACCTCGACTCGCTATTTTTATCCCGATGAAACGATACGTTACTCCGTTGTTCGTCGATGATTTTCCGAAGGTGCAAAAGGAGCGCAACGTTTTGGCGCACCAGAGTGCACTTCTAATGGCGGAAATCAGCGACGATCCGAACGGTCGCCTGTTGGTCGTTCTCCAGGAGGTCGAATCCCTCAAGAGATTACTCGAGGAGGAGCACCAGGAGCATCAGTCGCAGATCCAAGCGCTTCACGATAAACTCGAGGAGAAAGAAGCGAATCTCGAGTTTGAGATCGTCGAGGAGAAATTGAAGCTCGCCGAGTCCGAGCTCGAGATGGTGGTCGAACGTGCCGAGAGAGCTGAAAATACCGTCAAACAAATGGAGAACGTAATTCGTAATTTGGAAGATAAAATTGATCTATTGAAAAATCCACCGGTAGTCATACCTCCACCACCGCCGCCGCCACCCCTACCCCCAAAATCGTCGAACAACGCCCTCGCGTCGATACGACTCGCGACACGAGAGAGAATCTGCTCGGGCGATCAAACCGCCAATGCCGTGGCCGATATGGAGAACATGCTTGGCATAAATCCGAAGAAAACTCCCGCTGTGCCCCAACAACCTGGTAACCTTTCTGAAACTCTGTGTTTCTTCGGTACCGCGCGCAGACTTCTGCAAGATTCCAACTGCAACACAAATACAAATTGCACGTTTTTTTTTTCTCGTTACAGCGATCGATGATATTATCAATCAGATAAAAGGAGGAAGATTTACCCTGAAACAAACCGACGTAAGTTGTCCCGTTATGATTGACCCTTGGCGATACCGGAAGTTACGATAATTAAGGGTTTATATGCAGTCAGGAGGCCCAAAAAAGATCGATTTTTCAAGTATTTTTCTTGAGAACTTTTAATCTATTAACGTAAAAATGTGTACACATATTATGGTAACTTTTAACTGTATTTTAACATTTTTTATTTGTAAAAATAATTATTTTGAACGCGGAACATCTAAAATGAAAAAACCGAAGATATTTCGTTAATATAATGAATTATCTTGTAATTGATCGAAGGAATAAGCAAAATAATTATTTTTGACAAAATGGCGCCTTCTCAAAACAAAAATCGATTTTTGACAAAAATTTAGTCTTTAAATTGCTTATAAAATGAAAAATATTTATCGGTGAGAAAAAACCTTCGATTAATTACTGAAAAATATACTTGAAAAGAATGTGTTAAAATTTGAGACTGATCGGTTCAGCCGTTTCCGAGAAATTTTAATCACCGACTTGGAAAACACAGTTTTGAGAAAAACGCGTTTAAGGGGCTATACCAGTGTGAACGCTGAAAATTTGGGTGATTTTGCGGATTTTTTTGGAAGAAAAGTACTCAGTTAAATGTTTCGGAAAATTAAGAATATATTTGGCTATATTTGACCTATATCACATAATTTCTTCATGGAAAAATATTGAGATCCAAGCGACTTATGCGCTGCCTTCGGAGGCGCCAAAAAAAAGTTCCTCCACAGCTGACATGATTCCGGCCGATTGAGTAGCTGAAACCGAAAAAGGAACAAATGTCATTGAACTGGAAGGTATTTCCTATACAATGACATAGGATTTTCGAAAAAAAAACAAAATCTAACGAAAGGGCGTAGTTATGAAAAAAATTTGATTTCTTGCCTATAAAATGGTCGTTTTTTTCAATGCCAAATCGTCAATTTTCATCCAATCAAAAATATCCTACGTCATTGTAGAGTAAATATATTCAAGAGTACTCAGTTTAAATTTCAAGTCAATCGGATAATTGCTCTTTGAGTTACAATGTCAGCAAATTTCAAAAATCTCATTTCATATTCTTGAAAGTATAAAAATCTCATCTTATATTCTTGAAAGTATAAACTGTGGAAAAGGGGAAAAAAACGATTTTTTGAAAGCGTCACAATGGTATAGCCCCTTAAAGTTTCAAAATCACTTTACATATAGTAAAAAAATGTTCTACTTACATCGAGTCGTCTATTCCAGGGCCATATAATAAACCCTCCGCCCCTTCGGCGGCTTCTAATAACTCGAGTTGCTGTTGTCTGCGGACTATTCTTCCCTCTCGTGTGCTCTTCGGTCGGGGATCGTCACGCGCTGTGCATTCTCTCTTTCGGTAGATGAATCTGCATTGGGCCCGAGTGAAATCCCAATCGCATTCATATAATACAATAGTGATGCTGTACCTTCATTGAATATGCCGGCAGCTCTGTATGCAGCCAGTTCCACAGTTTTCGAACCAGACGGAACTGTTTTTGGAGAAATTTTCCATATCAGTTGATTGTAGCTCTCGTTGTTGTTTTGGGTGAAACCACCCACACATCTTTCTAATAATTTTCCATTGCTGAGATCATTGCTGATAATCATGCTTGAAAGTAGATTTCCTCTTGCATTTTCAATTTTTTTCGCAGAGGCACTAAAACTACTTTCATCCGTTTCAGCTGTTTTTGGATTAAAAACAGTTTCTCGCTTCTTTGGTCTCGACTTTTGCATTTTAGAAGATGCCCTCAGTTCTCTGCACACTTCATTTTCACGAAAAGATCACAGGAGAAAGTATAAACGAGCTCACAAGTTTACTGCTTGGCTTGCCTGTTTAGACTGACTAATACTCTTCAATATTTGCCAGTTTGGGAACAGAAAAAGTTAAATTTACCTCGCAGGTATAGATATAACACTACTACACTGTCACTCCATGTATCTGAACACAATAGAAGGGTACATTCACAATAGACAGCTGGCGCCCCGGCCTCTTACTTTCGAACGCTCTTACATGTGCGTGTAACTTCGAGAATATTCGCCGGATTGACAAGAAATTTTCTGTGCGTGCACTTAAGTATATGTACATTACAAAAAAATAATTTTAATCGATTTTTCGAAAATTATAACTGTATATAACCCCTTAAGCCTGTACGACGGCCAAGACAGGCTTAATTATCGTAACTTCCTATTTTAATTCCTGCAAATCCAGTTCCGGATGCATGTTTGTGAAATAACAAGCACAAATTCGAACTTGCTACTCGATATTTCCTCGCTTTTTTCGTGAACGAATGCTTTTCTCAATTTCGTAAATATTCGGAAGTGTCACGCCCGCTAAAAAGAGGCTGTACATTTTTTATCAATTTGTTATGATTATAAAACCTTATATCAAGTTATATTTTAATGGCGCATAATGTTTTTGGGTTTGTTTGTTTGGATCGATTCAGATTCGGGAGCACATACACAAAATATTGAAAGAATATGGCGCGATGCTCGTGGTAATATCCCAAAATTCGAACGACGTGATATTTAAAAAAATAAATAAATGTTTTTTAACTGTAAGAAAAAACAACAAAAAATCAGCTCGATTCTGACAGGACTGACACTTCCGAATATTGACCCTCAATTTTTCAAACGGAACTATTGCTGATTTTGCGCGACCACGTATCGCGAGCGATTGGATTGTGCACGCGATATTTTTCCATCCATTACCCGGAGACACGATTTTCTCAACGTTTTTTTCGTCCTCTCGGCGTCAAAGCTCAACCCTCAGAGTAAAACTGAAATTCCTGTGTTTTACTGCAGAAACAGAGAGAGGAGGAGAAGAAACGACGACAGGAAGCGGAGAACGCATCACCGGCGGTCTCGGAGATGCTCAACATACTCGGAACAATGAGACGACGAGCCAAGCCGATCAGGCAATCCTTCAAATTCGTTGATCTTTCCACGTAACGATTGCACCAAACGCCGAACATGCGGAACAACGACGTGGAATTTCCACCGCTTGGAGAGAGAGAGAGTGATGAAAAAAAAAAAAACGGTCGAACTAAAATATCTATGATGCATACGTGGCGCATTCATCGACATTCGCAAAATTTACGACATTCATACTTATTTTGTAAGAATAACATTGTTATATAATATATAGATATATTATTAAAAAAAAGCTTGGTACACGTTGATGGCTACGAGTAGCGACGCAGGGCCCTTCGCGAAGTCCCGAGAAACGATGCGCCCTCGTCCACGCTAGGCGAAAAAGCTTATGCGAATGAGGTACGAAGAACGTATTGTTCTTCTCCAGTCTCTTAAGTCGTAATGATCGTTCGCGTTATCTGCATATATATATATATATCTGTGTGTTGGTTCGAACGTTAAGCCGGTTAAGAGACGAGATTTTTAATCTCGTCGAGGCTCGAACGGAGTTTCGCAGCTTCGAGTATGAGTACTCGTCTGTACGGTACCATCTCGTCGTCTCCCTCGGTCCAATTGCCCGAAAGACCGCTGTCAGTTTCCTTCTCGACCGAGAACTCGAACGAGCAATAGGCATTCTCCGCGAGCACCTCCTCCTCGGGATTGCTCCATAGTATCTCCGGTTCTTCGCTCGTTGGCGCGTTCTTTTTGTTCTTTCGCTTCTTGCCACTTCGACCCTCCGCGTATTTGTACAATTTGCATATGAGAATGTAATAATCGAATTTGAAAGGCATGTTCTTGCGCGTGGCGCGTTCCATCTCGGAGATCAAATTCTCGAGTAGAGGTACCGATATCTGAGCTGGAATATTTACGAAGCGCTCGTTTATCAGCAGACCAAGGGCATCGTTCTCGAGCACGCTTTTCACGATGTTGTTCACGGCGTCGGTCCCGTGCTCGCTCACCAACTGTTCCAACAATTCTCTCAGCTGAATGACACACGGATTTTGCTGCGGAAAGAGAAAATCGTTCGTCAGATCCGTTCGCTTTTGTAATCAGCGCGAGTAGTCGTGGATGATTACCTGTCGGGGCGAAACGTTGATTACGGTAGTGATGCCAAAAACGTCGTTGACGTCGCTCTCGTCGTCGTCGTCCGAAGCGTTGCCGTCGTCCGATTGCTTCACCACCGAACCGACGTAGTTCTGGGATATTATTATGTCCGTCAGACCACCCAGATCTATGTGCGCTTTGAGAAACAACTGTTGCAACAGCGTCTTTATTCCATGGAAATCGTTGTCCTGAGGATTTCTTCCTTCGAAATCCACTTGGATTTCCATTCCCTGTGGAAGCGCGATAATGGGTCATCTCGTTTATATACAGACGGAGCAGTGATGCGACTTACTAATGTGTCCGTACCTCATTGATATAATATTCTATTGCATCGTTGCGACGCAGCGAAATTTCTTTTCTATTTTCTTTTACTTCTTTGCTTTTACTATGATCCGAAATGTTTTTTATGAATTAGGATCGTGATTCTCGTATGACGATACACAAAACCGGTTGAGTGAATATCGTACTCTGAATCGACAAAATAAATGTGAGCAGTAGAGGAAAAATTCACTTTGGTTGCATTCCAGTGATGCGAACTTTGACATCATCGAGCATATTACTTCGGAAAACCTACTTTTTCATTTCCCACCCTGGGGTACTGTGGAAAATCCATTAAAAAATTCAAATTTGGCTCTCCAAGCAACAATCGACGTTTGCGTTGAGGACCCTGTTTATAATTTTGTGGAAACGCAAATTTTGTGGAGCATGTTCGTACTTAGCTGTACGTTTCCAAGACAATAAAATGATACAACAAATGTCAGCTTGGAATTGCAATAGTTCGATTTTAAAAACTCTACGATACTTTTTTTCCGTAAAACAAGCTTGCAGAATCTTGTGTGAAATCCGTATTCTATTCTGCATCTGTACGAATGCGTGCGATATTGCGGTATGGCAACCGGCGCCGCGGAGCCGGCAACCCGAAATGCCGGCATGCACTTTCTCGGCGCTGCACATCGCTGGCATACGATCTTCGTTGCGATTTATTGTGCAATGTGAAACTAAAAACTGAAAAATACGCTTCCGGAAGCTTAAAAATGTTCACGAAAAATAAAACTCGCGTTGTGGAAAAATCCTCCGCGAGACGATGATAAACCGTAGAATATGAGAATTATCGAAAGAAAATAACGAGGACAGCCGCGTGTATTAGTTTGAGGTTATGTACGCGGCGACGCCCTCGGGGCAATTTGTTACACGCGCTTTACGTCGAAGCGAAGAATTTAATAAATGAAAACTCACTTGCTGTTCATCGTCCGCTTCGTCGTCGTTATCGTCGCTGCTCATCGGCTCGGCGTCATTGTCTTTGGTTGCCTCGTCGACTTCACGTTTTTTCGCCGGAGCAGCCATATTTTCGCGCAGTAGAGAATTTTGACACACGACGTGTTTCTTGTCCTCGTTTTCTCCCTCTCTCTCTTGCCGCGCCGGTGTACCAGTGTAATGCGAACGAGCGCTGTGTGCCGACGGTGCGACACGGAGAGAGCGAGAAATGTATGTAGATCGTGCGAGTGAGACGGTGAGCAGATGAGAGGAAGAGAAAAGGGCCTCCCACCATCGTACACAGAATCGTCGAGCGCCGATTTTAATATTGTTTCGTTTACTGGGAAACGAACAATTCGGATAAAGAAATGAAGAAAGCGTTGCTGTAATTGTCAAAGTTCTACATACGACGGATTTTCAAAATCGATTGAAAATATCCCATCCGACGGACGTAGTGGTAGCAAAGTATCTTGTTTTTTTTTAAATTAACCCACAAATTGCAATTAAAAAAAAGTATGTAAAGATTTAATTCACCGATAGCATTAAGGGGAGATATACACCTAGATGGTTGAGGTCGAGGATTTAGAAGCTATGAACATTCCGTCGACCGTAGAAGACCTACACTATGGGCCTGGTATCGATGATTCCATGTAAGTTGACAAATTTCATGATTTATTCATTCTCAAATTTTCAAACGCGTTTTTCTCAAAACCACGTTTTTCAAATCGGTACCCAAAATTTCTCGAAAATCAATGAACCGATTGCCTTGAGGTTTTTTGTGGTTATTCTATACACCATTATCTAGCACTTGTCATAGGATTTTTTTTCCGTTACTTAGTTTTTGTTTTATAGGCAAAATAATAACTAATTTTTGGCCCAAAAATCACTATTTATGTTCAAACGTCCGCCATTTTGTCATAAATCGATATTTTCAAAATCGGCTATGACAAGTACTAGATTATAGTATCTAATTTAATAATCTTTTTGGTTTTTTTTTCAGATGATTTTTGAAGAAACGCCAGTGGGTAACGTATACGCAATTTTTTCCTAAATATACAATATCCTTGTATATTTTTGATATTTTTAAATAAAGACCATTAAACATATTTTTGAATGTATATACTTTTAGATAATTAAAACCCCAATCCGAAAATTCAAATAGTTTTGAAAAAAAAAATCACAAAAATGACCTTCTTCCGGCTCCTAGGTGTATATCTCCCCTTAAGGGGGCTGGAGCGTTATTTAAATTAACAAAATATTTTATTGTTCAGACTGCAATGAGTCTTTAGGAATTAAAAAAAAATCACCACAACACACCAGAGATTAAAAAAAAATAGTTCAACGGGCCACAGTAACGGGTATAAAATCATGTGCGAATTTAACAATTTCTTTTCGTATGAAAAAGTGATTCACTCATCAAATTAATTACGCATCTATTTAGTATGAATATCAAGCTGTTAGCAAATATTTGTTTTTCGATGTACAAAATGGCCGACTACCCGAAACTTCTCGAAACAGTTTTTTTCCAATTGGCGTGACAAATAACTTCAACAATTTTCACTCTATTTACTTCGAATTCAAAAGTTATGTTCCTAATTGCATTTCGCAGAGAAGTACGTACGGAATTTCTGATTAATCGAAAAATTTTCATTTCATGAGCAGTTTATGAGCAGTTATAACGAAATTTTTCACTGAAAATTCATTTCTTAAGTTCAAATACCTACAACTTTTGAATAAAACAATATTTTTTAAATTCCGTACGTACTTCTCTAGGTATTCTAATGTAGATTGACGAGAATTTTTGTTTTTTGTTTTAGGTAAAAAATTGTGGATGCTAAATGTCAAACCGCGGAGCGCCTAAAAAAAGATAACAAAAGAAAATATTAGTAATCGGCCATTTTGTACATCGAAAAAAAAATTATAACAGTTTGATATTCGTACTAAACAGCTGTGTAATGAATTTTATGAGTGAATCACTTTTCCATACGGAAAAATTGTTAAATTCGCACATGATTTTATACCCGTTCCTGTGCCCTAACCCCTTAATGCATGTAATTTGACGTGCGGTTAGATGGGTACGACGTTCACGCTACGGGTGATGTAATTTTTTGGCTATTCAGTACTAACAAGGAACATCCCTCAGGTGACACCCTTCGATTTGGTTGAAATTTGGATATGTTATAAAGCACCGAAAAGTAAGCGATACGTATTTTTTTTTATCGGCGGAAAAACGGTTTTGAGGGGTGAAACGAATCCTCGAAAATAGGGGTGTTTTTCGTTTTTCGTCGATAACGTTATCGTTCTCATCTCCAATGTACAGTGCACAAAAAAATAAACATTTTTGCAATTTGAAATTTTTTAATATCTCGTACCGTTAAAACGTTATCGACGAAAAACGAAAAACATCCCCATTTTTTAGGGTTATAAAACCCTTAACGGCCCTTAAAACCGTTTTCCGCCGATAAAAAAAAATACGTATCGCTTACTTTTCGGTGCTTTATACCATATCCAAATTTCAACTAAAACGAAGGGTGTCACCTGAGGGATGTTCCTTGTAAGATAAACCATTTCTAACAAAGGATTAATGCAAACTAAATCTTTGTAAACATTTAAAAAAACGTAAATCCAATATTAAATCATCAAAGTTTGATGGAAGATTACGAATCTTGGCTGGCGAATGAAGAGCATTGCTGCCAACCTCAATGTCCGCGAAATTGCCGTATTTGGGCAACACTTAATATTAATTATTGGTAATAATAAATAACATCGTGACATAAATATAAATAGGCATAATTGTCAATGATTCAAAATTTCATTCCGAGTTGTATAAAACATTCGCTGTCGCAGTTTTTTCCCCTCATAATCATCGATAATGTTATACTTTTTCAAGTTGGTAGTGACACAAAAGTGTTTCTTATTTCCGTAATAAAAATATAAAAATGCATAATTTTGCCGTTCATATATATATTTTATGAACGATTAGCATCTACAGAATAAATCTATACATCGGATGCATTTTTCGAGGCTCGTTGAGAAAAATGCAACCGTAATTTGACTCAACTGAACCGTTATAACCTCCAAGCACGCGCGTATGGAACGAATCTTGGGATCGACCGTGTACACCGGCTTCGCAATTTCAAGAAAAGTCCGAGGATTATTGAAAAATCATTTTCGCGAATTCTAATTAAGCGAAACGATGGAGCAAGAATGAGATTGAGTCCCAACCCCGTTCAGGATATACATCACGGCTTTTTTCGTGATCGAAAAACAGTAAGGCGCTGTATTGCGCGCGCAGTTGGGCTTCCCGCACATCCCCCCTTCGCGTCAAGCCACACGGAGCTCCGCGCGTGTTACGCCGCTCTCGTCTGCTCCCACTCCCCAGTGACTCTCCTCAATGTCCCGAGCCATCGTTATTTCGCCACATTTTTTCACCGTTGTCGATATTTTGTCCCAATTAGCAGGCGGAAGATGGGCTCGACAATTTCGCGTGCGCAAATACGTTTATTTTCCGGCTGAAATTTCTTTCACGTCCGAAAATTCTTTCAAGTCTCAAAATGGCTAAAATGCACCATATTATGTAACAAAGGGATGATCGACGATAGCGTAGGCACAGGCACCGGGAGGTTAACATCGCAGAAGCTCGCGTGGGTGTAGGGGAGATAGGGAGGAAGAATTCGGTGCAATGAAATAGAAAGCAATGTGCGACGTTGCGCCGAACTCCGCACTCGCATGCACCTCGCGCGTGTATATATATATACAGGGTGAGTCACGAGAAACAGAACACCTGGATTTGAAAATACGAAGTATGTACACATCGGAGTTTGAAGGGTTATCGTAATATTTTTTTATTGAATTTCTTAAGGGTTTTTCAAGGTCGTTACAGTTTTTAATATCGGAATGGCATATTTTTCCCCTTGCACATTGTAGCCGGCGTCCAAACGAATTCAATCATGTAATATTTTCATTCACCGATGCCAGAACATTGTTTGCCTTCTTTTATTTGTAACAGTCTTCATTGTCGCTGAGTTTTTATTGTCAACACTACCAGTTTCACGGAATTTTGTAACCACATTTGGGTAAACGGAAACTGAAGGAAAATGATTACGATCGGGAAATCGATCTTCCTACAGCCGTACTGCTTCTCTTTAGGGAAGGGTAGGGGTTTCAGCGTGAAAAAAAACACTTTTTTGCGAATTTTTTTCATCTATATGGATAGAGTAAATTTATTGAAACCTTTTGTACATTGTTAAGTGTCATTTCAAGAACATTTCGTGAAATTTGTACGCGAATATATCCACAAACAAGCCGGTGACAAAGCTTTTCCAAGAACGCCTTTGGAAAAACACGATTCGCGATGTTCACCTGTACCTCCAACGGTCCCCCAACGGTCTTTGATAATTTTTTTTTCATTTCTAAATTTTTGGTGGTCATGTAAAGTGAAAAGTGCTATTTTTCACGAATAATTCCGCCATTTTGGGGGTGAAAAATCCCCTCAATGTAAAAAAATCTCAAACTAACCGTTGGGGGGAGGTATTTTATATGTGGAAAGTGTGTACCAAGTTTGAAATAAATCGGTCAGCAGATTTAAAATGGCAGTGAACACGGACTTTGAAAAAGTGGTTTCGAAAAAAACCGCGGCACCGGCTTGTTTGTGGATATTTTCGCGTACAAATTTCACGAAATGTTCTTGAAATGACACTCAACAATGTACAAAAGGTTTCAATAAATTTACTCTATCCATACACAGGGTGTCCAATAGGAAGTTGCTGAAACTAATCGACTGTCATTTTAAAACACGTGCACAGAATCAGAAAAGCCAAATTGCTTTAAATAGAGGAAACTCTGCAGTTTTAAACGCACATAAATAAAAGCCAGTCAAATATTTTTTATGTCAATCTTTTACATCTTATAAAAATAACGAAAAAGTACAGTGATTAATGATAGATATTTTCGAAGTGCGAACCGTTAGATTGTGCACAAAAATCAATTCTCTTTTGAAAACTGTGAAAAACTGTGTCCAACATATCGTTCGTAATGCCGCGAACCACTTCCTGGATGGCCGCGATCAGTTCTTCTACTGTGCTGGGGTTTTTAGCGTAACAATGATACAATGAGGCCTCAGGTATGCGCCTTAGAAAAAGGGACCCCTGTTGAATTCATGGAGGGAAGAGACACTTATTTAGTTTTAGCAACTTCCTATTGGACACCCTGTAGATGAAAAAAATCGCAAAAAAGTGTTATTTTTTCACGCTGAAACCCCTACCCTCCCCTTAAGGTAATCCTATCGCTTTACACTAGTCATGCCACTGATCATACTTGAGACTTGTACAATTCATATTTTGAACCTATGCAAAAGACAATAATTTGTAATAACTAAAATTTTCCATGTGTAAACTGTCGAATGGTCACATTTAATTAGAAAAATGAAGAAATAGTTATTCCAACGATTCGCGCAGTATTTTTAGATTTAATATTTGGCAACATCCGTCTCTTTTTACTCAACCAGGCGAGTAAAAAGCGTGGAAAATTTGTGTCGGCGAAATATGTCGGTTAAAAATGAAATATGTGTGGAAATTCGAATGAGTAAGATGAGGTTAGGACTACAGTCAGCTGTTGCCTTGCCGTCACGTCTCTTTATCGTAGCAAGTGGTAATAAATCCCATTCCGGAAGTTCAAATTAAACTTGATATTACATAAGAATTAGGTCAATAAGCGTAGTTTTTTCTACGAGCATTGGGTTACAACAAGTGTTAAGTTCGAACATCTGATTACTTTTAAGAATCTGACGGATTCCCACTATTATATACCCTTTCGCAGCGACCGGAAATTGGGTTTTTGCATGTCGTCTCGGAACTCCTTCACAAAAATACGCAATTTTACCGAGCCGATTATCAATATATGTAGTGAAGCTCAAAAAAAAAAAATGAAAATCCTATGTATTGCCTGGCGATAGGATTACCTTAAGCACCGTTGACTTTCTCCATACATGAAAATCATGCCGATCTTTTCTTCCTTCGAGTAACGCATTGTGAAACGTTCATCGATAAACTGATGGATCAGAAACTTTAGAAACTTCGGAAATCTGCTAGCAATAAGGTATTCAGAGTAACAAGTAGCTGATAAACACCATTGTGTACATACGAATAGGTGAAGGTGTTTCGTAAATCTTCTGTCATCACCGAAGCTCTTACTTATTGTGTTATTGTGATACATTTGAATGTAAGCCAGCTCAGAGGAATCATTTAGCGTAACAGAAATAAAGAAAAAACTCATATGCGTTGAATCATTATTTATTCAATATTTTTGGGTTGAAGGTCATTTGAAGGTCATACTATGTTACATGGTTGAATTCGTTTGGATGCCGGCTGCGATGTGCAAGGGGGGGAAATATGCCATTCCATCTTTTTAAACTTTGATGACCTCGTAAAAACCGAAAAAAGGTTTAAAATAATATATATAAACCACTCAAATTCTAATACGTACAGTAGGTAAATAAAGTATTTGCACATCTCACACGAAACTGTTGTTAATATGGCTTTATTTTTTTGTTCGTGTTTTCCCAAGATTTTTGTAAACAGACACCATTTATATTTACGATAAGCTATCGATCACAGAAACTTAAGGCGAAGAAGAAGATCTACCACGTGACTTATGAGTGCGAGAGAGATAGCTGAAATTTTCAAACAGAGATTTCTCAGAGATGAATAATATATAGGACAGAAGGAAATTATCAAGAGTTGCATCAGGAAATTCTCCAGAGCCTAATGCTTTGTTTTTCCTAAAAAAGATAACCATCTATGAGAAAATTGGGTTGGAAAATTTGTGAGGTTATGTTAACCTTGTACATGCCCTTAAGGCGTTAGGCCACAGTAACGAGTATGAAATCATGTGTGAATTTAACAATTTTTTTTTCGTATGGAAAATTGATTCACTCATAAAATTAATTCCACATCTATTTAGTACGAATATCAAGCTGTTACCCGTGCGGAAAACTGATAGGGCATCCCTAATAAAAATAAGGGCCTTTCAGGGCTTTCCTAGTGCTTTCCCTAGTAGGGATTTCCACAATGGGCCCCGACTTGGCCATTATGGGGATAAACCTGTAGGGATTTCCACAAAAGGACCCAACTTGGCCATTATAGGGATAAATCTGTAGGGATTTCCACAATAGGCCCAGACTTGGCCAGTATAGGGATAAAAAAGTAGGGATCTCCACAATAGGCCCAGATCTGACTATTATATCGATAAACCAGTATAAATAGCTTAGGCTACATGGTTGATGGTATTTCAATTATTCAAATCGATTATATACATCGATCGAATAATATTTTCGAACGCAAATTGGGAAAAAGCGTAAGGGCATTAGCAAATAAAAAATCAACGATAAACACAAATATGCAGACAAACATCAGACAGTATTTATTTATCAAATTAAAGAAACCTTTTACATAGATGCAAACAATTACTCATGGTTTCACTCATACATGGAGTAATGCTAGCGCATAAGTGTGAACAGTCCCAACCGGTTTTCTCGACATTTTTATAGCAACTAATTTCCGCTTAATACTCATCATAGGGAACATTATTTCTTCTGAAGACTTCGCTGATATTTCTCATTCATAAACTTTATCTGACTGTGTAGGATAAGTAAATAAATTGGTCCTTTGTTTTCCAGATCTTTCCCCTCAATGGAAATAGATTCTAGTGATTCAGTAGACCCATATAATTTTTTTTATTTCTACTACACATCCATTCCTTAGAATGGATTATTTTTTGTATTAATTTTGTCATGGCAGTTTGTCATAAAGGCTCACATGCAAATACGCAATCACATTTCTACGCGCGCACACATACATACACATGTACTCACGCCCACACCTATGCACATGACCAATTACATAAAAACAAATACAGATATACCCTGACGCATTTAACATACACGTATATCCACTGATACGGATATTTTATGGCGCTGAAATGGTTATGATGAGGCGCCGTTGAGGCATTTTCAGGGCGCTAAAATGGTTTTGATGAGGCGCCATTGAGGCAACTTACAAGGCCCCGGTCGTTGCGCCTTTAATGGCCCTTGTTGACAAAGTGTGACCGGCCGCTAACGGCCCTCATGTGGCTTCCAGATTAGGGCCCGAATAAAGTTAGGGAAATATTATTGGGGCCCGATCACAGCCCCAACTCAATTTCCGCACGGGTAGACGATATATATTTTTTTTTCGATGTACAAAATGGCCGAGCACCAATATTTTATTTTGTTATCTTTTTTTAGGCGCTCTGAGGCGTGACATTTAGCATCAACAATTTTTTACCTTGAACGAAAAACAAAAATTCTCGTCAATCTACATTAGAATACCTAGAGAAGTACGTATGGAATTTAAAAAATATTGTTTTATTCAAAAGCCGTAGGTATTTGAACTTAAGAAATGAATTTTCAGTGAAAAATTTCGTTATAACTGCTCATAAACTGCTCATAAAATGAAAAGTTTTCGATTAATCAGAAATTCCGTACGTACTTCTCTGCGAAATGCAATGAGGAACATAACTTTTGAATTTGAAGTAAATCGAGTGAAAATTGTTGAAGTCATTTGTCACGCCAATTGGAAAAAAGCTGTTTCGATAAGTTTCGAGTAGTCGGCCATTTTGTACATCGAAAAAAAAAATTCTAACAGTTTGATATTCATACTAAATAGATATGTAATTAATTTGATGAGTGAATCCCTTTTTCATACGAAAAAAATGGTTAAATTCGCACATGATTTTATACCCGTCACTGTGGCCTAAGGCCTTAATAAAGCTATTTTTTTTCGAAGGCTAATTTGAAAATGACGACGTGTACAAATACTTCTTTTACCTGCTGTACATCATATTTTCAAATCCAACAGAGATATTCAGATGTTCTGTTTCTCGCGACTCACCCTGTATATATATATTTATACACACATATACAGTTATACCCACACTGTTGAACGGAAAGCGTAGAGCGGCGGCAGCAGATGACGGTTTGTCTCCCGAGCAGCGCGCGACTGCAACGCCAAAATTCGATTAAACTTCTCGCGCATGATCAACGAGGGAAATGTCGTTTTCGCGAATTTCCTCGGGCGCGGAAAGGTGGCACCACAACGCAGCACCGTGCAGCGCTTTTTTTTTTACCAAAGCTCCCTCTCCCCCTCTTCTCGTCCTCCGGCTCGCTCCAACATTTTCGCTCAACCGTAGGTCAGGGGGGGGGGGAGGCGATGTGCGAGCGACTACCGTCGTTTTCTCGCAGTAGCTCCCACACGATAGAGACGCTTCGATCACGAAATTTGTAAATTTGCGCGCCTCTCTACACATTATATATAGCCTTAATAAATAACACATACGTTATTAACGGAAAAACAAAAAAGATCGTCGCAATGACATTTATTTTAACGTCGCTGATAAATAAGAATCGCACATACCAAACACGACACTGAATCTAAAGAATTGCCTCAATCGTTTCATGCCGTCACCACGGACTCCCGTACTAAATGTTATTGTGGAGTTTTCGCTTTTTTTTGCTTCTCCGGTAAAGAAGGGCAGGAGGGAGATTCGTGAAATATTTTCTCGCGGGACGACGCGTGTATGGGGTAAACGGTGAGAAACGTAAATACGTGCAAAGGCACACACACACAGACACACGATATATGTAAGAAAAGGGGCTATAGATTCGCATCGCGATAATATCGGAAGTTCGCGGGCTGCGTCGGTGTCGCGCGGTCGTCTCTGCTCCGTGTGCGATTGGGAAAGGTAGGGGTTGTGGATTCGTCGTCGTCGTTGTTGCTCGGTCTACCGTATATTTACCCGGGGTTTTTCATCTCGAAGAGCCACGACGATTTTACCTGTAGTTCGCGTAGTTCGATCCTTCTGTCGTGTTGCATCCGAGCGCTCCGAAAAACACTTTCTCTCCTCCCCGAACCCCCGCGCGTTCTCTCGCTCTCTCTCCCTCGCTCTCTAGCTCGGTCCTGCGCGCTCGTCGGTATTACGCGAGTGCGATTCGTCGATTGTTGTCCACTCGGATAAAATGAATAACTATTACGCTCCAGGGTGCCTAATGTGCACTCTCTCTCTTTCTCGAATATATCCAAATTTCGTACGCGACACACAACTCGATCCGGTGAGAAGATGCCTGTGTCGTGTGTCACTGTTGTCATTGTTATTGTCATTATTTACTTTTCATTCTAGATGTGTCGCTGCTCGGCATAGATGTACGACGATTCGCACTTTAATGTGCATTACATCAAAGTGCGAATCTACATTCATCTCTATATACGTATTTTCTTGGATAATATCGTATACATTAATTTTCCGACGTTTATATATATATATATATATATATATATATATATATATATATATATATATATATATATATATATATATATTTACACACACACACACACACACACACACACACACACACACACACACACACACACACACACACACACACACACACACACACACACACACACACACACACACACACACACACACACACACACACACACACACACACACACACACACACACACACACACACACACACACACACACACACACACACACACACACACACACACACACACACACACACACACACACACACACACACACACACACACACACACACACACACACACACACACGCACGCACACGCGCGCGCACACACACACACACACACACACACACACACACACACACACACACACACACACACACACACACACGCACGCACGCACACGCACACACACACACACACACACACACACACACACACACACACGCGCGCACGCACGCACACACACACACACACCCATACATACATGGCCAAAAAAAAATTGATTTTTTTTAAAATTTCAGTTGAAAATGTTGAGAATGACAAAAAATGAGTGCTGACCAAATTTTAACCCTTTATATTAATATTTACAGGTCCCTCATCGCGATTTCCTTTTTCCCATTCATTTAACATGATAAAAGTTTTGTTTGCCGCTTCTGAGCTTTATAACTCGCCTACGGGGAAACACACGGAAACGCCAAAAAATATTGCTTATAGAAAATTTAACGCTCTACAAAAAAGTTACTTAGCCTTAATAAGATAAGTTCACTCGTTTAAATTTTATTCAACATTATTAAAGTTGAATTGATGACAAATTTCATAATTTTGTGAGATTTTTAGACTTTTGTGACAACATTATTGATTTTTTGTTGTTGTTTTTTTTGTGATTCATTTTGAAAAGTATTGCATCCTTTTAAATTGATTCCCTAGATATTTGTTTATCATGCTAGGGGAATTGAATTCGGTTTAAGAATAGATTTTTGTAGTAATGCACTTTTCAATAACAATAAATTGAAATCTATTAGGAATTTTAGAAACTGTGTGTGGAATAATTTGAAAAGGATACAATACTTTTTAAGATGAATCAGAAAAAAAAACAATAATTTCGTTGTAAAAGTCCAAAAATCTTACAAAGTCATAAAATTTATCATAGATTCAAGTTTGACGGTGAATAAAATTCGAGGGAATTTATCGTATGAAGACTGAGGACCTTTTTTGTGGAGCGTTATATTTCCTATAAAACAATGATTTGGGCATTTCCGTGTGTTCACCCGTAGGCGAGTTATAAAGCTGAGAAGCGGCAAACAACATTTTGACCATGTTAAATGAATGGGAAATAGTAAATCGCGATGAGGGACCTCTAAATATTGATATAAAGGGCTAAAATTTGGCCAGCACTCATTTTTTGTCATCCTCCACAACATTTTCAACAACCTTTTGAACAAAAATTTCAAAAAAAAAATTATATATATATATATATATATATATATATATATATATATATATATATATATATTCACATAGCTGCGCTGCCTTCACTGCTGGCTTATACTCGTTTCTCGTGGCTGTACTATGCATCTCTTCCACTGTCCGAAATATAAACGTTACGAATTGTACTCGGCTGTTTGACCATCTGACGTCTCATTAAATTGTACTTACGCCCCTCGTCCCCACCCTACCTCTTCCGCATCATACTCTGACGACGTATACGTAGATACGTGTTCATGCAATTAGGCATTGTTTTTCAAGCGCTCTCTTCGTCGACATTTAACCTAAGTAATATCAGACGAACGCCTCATATCCGGTACGGGTGAGATTAAAGTTTGCATCGTTGGAATGAAAATACATTTTTCTGAATCCCTTTAGCTCTTTTTGGCAGATCTTGCCTACAAAAATCCCTCAACCATTTTTTAAAGATACTTATTCAGCTATCTATAAAAAAAAGATCTATCATAATAAAAATAAGGAGAATGAAATGTCAAAAATACATTTCGGTGCGTTCCAACGACGCAAACTTCAACATCAATGGTACGGAAAAGTTTCAAGGGATAATAGTTGTCACCGGCTTTACACATTCATTTTTGACAGGAAAAATGCTACTTTCGGGAAATTAATTGGTGTCTTATTAACCAAAAATAGGAATAAAAAGATGTCAATTTTTATAAAGGGACTTTTTAATGTTTACTGTCGATGAAAATTGTAAAACGCATGAGTATGTTTCATTGATTTATAATTTACTATAAAACAATAAATTTTTTAGTTTTAAACATAAAAGTTATGAATAAAATTTTTATAACTTTATCGTACTGTAAATAAACAATAAAAAATAAGTTTATGAAGATTGGCGTCTTTTTATTTATATTTTTGGTTAATAAATCAATAAATTTGACGAAAATAGCATCTTTTATCAAAAAAAAAATAATTTTTAAAGCCGTTAACTATTAAACTATTAAATTACATGTTTTTATAGGAAATGAAATGATCTACACACAAGGTGCTATGACATTTCGTGATAAGTCTGATAGTTTCGCTGGAAAAGTGAAATAATCTTGAAATTTACTATAATTTAAACTTTGACCTTGAATAGCTTTTGGAAGAGTAGATTTACGATAAAACGATAAGAGACATTCTTTATAGGGCGTTCAAATCCGTACAAAAATATGTCTTGGGCATAGTTTTATGTTTGTCCGATGGTGAGTTATAAAATTCAAAAGTAGCAAGCTAAGTTTTCTCCGTGTTATTAGCATGGGAAATAATAAATCGCGGTGAGGAACCTCTAAATATTAATGTTACGGCCTTTAATTTCACTTTACTGCAATTACCGAATAGGAGAATGTGAAAGAAAAAAAAAATAGTCGATTTTTTTTAATCACGCTAATATATACATAAACACGTACATACATTTGTATCGTATTCTTGTAATTATTATTAGGGAGTGTCGAAATAAAATCAACCCTTGATCAATTAAACAATATGGTGAGGTAAAAAAAAATGCTAAATTCGATCTTTCTAGCACAACTTTAAGCCGCTGCGCCCGATGACTTGGTGGTACTTTTAATTAACACGAAAAATACGCTCTTAATGTTCAACTTTGAATAGATGGGCAACTATCACACTATTAGACAATGAATATTTATCAAACGCGGTAGAAAAGTTTCAAGCCTGATCCTTGCAGCTTTAAAGAGCTTTTCTAAAATCTCGAGATCATTATTATGACACAAATTACAGATAATAATTACGAAGCTACAAAAAGGTATTGTTCAAACTATCTGTAGGTATTGCAGAAAATAATTATACCGAGATTTTTATTTCAAAAATAAAAGTCTCGGGAAGCGGTAAGGGTGAGCTTTAAGAATCTTCAATCCGATTATACGAAATATTAATTACTTGTTGAGTAGGTCGAGTTTCAAACGTCGAGAGCGAATTTCCCATGAAAATCAAATGGAGGAATAAACTTTGTCGAGCGCCGCCACTTAGAGTTGAGCTAAAGAGCTTGAGATTGGAATAAAAAATAATTTTTTTTATCGACAATATCACTCGATCTTTTCTCTCTTTGAATAATATATAAATCGTATATATTTATTTCACAGTTTGAAATATATATATTTACTTATCATTAGACAAAATTAGAGCATGTCATATTTTTTCAGATTTATTCCTCTAAAATAACATTGAGCTTGAGGTTGAAGTAAAAGAATATATTTTTGAATCGACAATAAAAAAAAATTCACCTCCAATCTCTTGTAAAAATCTCTGAAAAAAAATATTCCTCATCTCCAATCTCTTATTTATTTTAAATGAATATCTCTGGAAACAATGTTACAATGATGAATGAATAGATATTTCGAACTTTGAAATAAACATATACACATATATACGACTTATATTATTCAAAGAGAGAAAATATCGAGTGACAAAATATGCATTGTGGATGGTGTTGAAGTTTGCATCGTTGGAATGCAACGAAAAACCATTTTTTCTTGTTTCCGAAATTTCCCCAGGGAGATTTTAGCTGCGAAAAACACGCAAATACATTTTAGGATTCTTATTTTCCGATCTACGAAATAATGCTGCAAAATATGATTTTGAATGATAATGAAAATAATAACATCAAAAAGTATTTTCGTTGCATTCCAACGATGCAATCTTCCACATCCTCAATGTGGTGGTAATTAGTGTTTCAATTTAACGGTTCCAATGCTTATAAGTATTCTCGTTGAAAATTCAAATCCCAAATGAATCGTTGTATGTACACATATGCACAGAAATTCGCAGCTAATAACCATAATTTTTTTTTGTTCGCAATCTACGCTTTAGTGGCGTATTCAAACTTTCCGCCACTTCCAAAATCGCGAGATCGAGCATTTGACTCCATAGCATTGTGAATCGTTTCCGTATAAATTGACTTCCGTTCATATAGTATAGTGACGTGCTTGTATGGAGGTGCCGACTTTTAGTCTCATTTCTGTTTCCGTCCGTCCGCCGTTTTATAGTACTCTCTTAGTCAAATTTCATTCATGGCAGAACGAAAAATTCGCATCGATAATCAAAGATCCCACCGACCGACATGTGGGCACCAAAAACGATTTGGAAAACACAACGCACTCTTAGGTGAGTGCGTGTGCGTGTGGACATTTTTCTTTGTCTCACGTACGCCGACGATCTATCATGAAACGAAAATTTTCGATTCACAGTCCGTTTTCTATTCTCGCGACGCTTGAATCACTATTTTGGCTGATGTATGTTTATCGTTGTGTAGCAATTGGCGGAGGGTTTTGCAAATGACGAGTTATGTCGGCGGATGCATAAGGCATAACACGGTAAATCGTTCGATTTCCGGTCTATACCAGCATGCTCTGTATACGCGTACACACGTCCAATCGAAGTCGAACGAGATTGTTTGACCGGATATCCGGTGAAGCTTGATCGATGTCCTTGGTGACCGAAAAACTTGGTGATTTGGGATTTGATCTTTTTGGATTGAGGTCCAATTTTCCGAGATATCCGACGAAAATTATTTCCACTTGGATTGTCATTATTGCGTATATGTATACAGGGTGCCCCAGAACTAAATGCGTTCTCTGAAATGGGGGGTTAGGGGTGAAATTCTGAGTCGATTGATATAAGCATGTGTCGGTCTCAGATCAACCCCTGAATTATTATTAATTTTTAAAGGCGCGCCAATCAGGTGCGCCCGACGAGCCGGCCGCACCTACACGCCCCACTGCACGCGCGTATCGGTCACCGACGTACGCCGGCTCATCGGGCGCACCTGATTGGCGCGCCTTTGAAAATTAATATAAATTCAGGGATTGATCTGAGACCCACACATGCTTATATCAATCGACTCAGAATTTCACCCCCAACCCCTCATTTCAGGGAACGCATTCATTTCTTGGACATCCTGTGTACTAGCTTTTCCCCGCGGCTTCGCCCGCGCTGTACCGGTTGAAATAGTTATCCTAACTACCTCGTCTACAGTTTTTGATAATTCATCTTGGTTCTTTTTTTAAATTTATATTCCATATATACTGACTTTTTGTCCCTTACATCTTTATCATAAGTATAGATAGACGGAGTATTTACTTACGGATATTTCAATGGAAATCGTACATTGATTTATTTTAACTTTACTAAATAAAAAAGTACTAAAATGGAACGTTTGAATTTTGGATAATAAGTTATTTTCTGAAATGAGTCATCTAAAATAAAAATTTAATCGATCTCACAAAAGTTCATTCTACATTACGTTTTGCGTTTTTCTTTCTTCCCAGTCGGTACTTAAGAAAATAGCGTGCGACAATAATATCGCGATCTATTTTATGATTTTTATCGCACGAATGTATCGCTTCGCCTTTGTTCGTTGTGCTTTCAATTACGTGAATATGTCGCATCGCAAAGAAACTTATGTAGGGTAAATAGGTTTTAGATAATTGCTCATACCTGCTATACCATTACCTTCGTGGCATTTTAAGATATGGAACAGAAAAAACCATACTTCATTCGGTTCAGTGGTTTTAAAGTGATGCGAGGACATTCAGACAGACAGACAGACTTTATAGCTTTGTTATAAGTATAGATAATATTTTTCATATATATATATATATATATATATATATATATATATATATATATATATATATATATATATATATGTATATATATATATATATATATATATATATATATATGTACACACATGAAAAATAGATTTTGTACTTGTTATATCCATGTAATTTTGGTATCAGCAGATCTGCCTGTTTTGTCGACAGCGCTTGCAATCAAACATTATCAAAATCGGCCGTTTCTTTATATATAAATACATATGTATGTAAATAAATAAATAAATAAATAAATCAATCAATCAATACGCTTTTGTCTATTATCATTATCAATGATATAATATTTATTATTATTTATAATTAATAATATAATATTCTTAATCAATAATATAATATTTATATTAGCAATAATGATATAATTACCATTCAAAGAAAATCAATAATAATCAATGAATATATCATCAATGAATAAACAAATGAATCAAACAGTAAATAAATCATCAATCAATACGCTTTCGGCTATTATTATTATTTTCAAGTGTTGGACCATGATGATTGTTGTTATAAATGTGCCTATCACAACGGTGATGATGAGCCTCCCGACATAGCGCGACGATACAAATGGAAACGCATTTACAATATGATGCCCGTGGTCATGGTCATCAACGACACTCGACAGGTTGGAATAAAATGCGTTTTAGCTTTCGTGCAAAACACGTTTGCACGTATATCCCACACATACATACATATATATTTATAATAAAAAAATGTATATGTATCTATAAATCGATAATACATGATGTAATTTATGTGAAATGGAAAATTCGGTAGATTGCTCGATATAGAGTCGTATAGACGGAAACGTAAATGTAGGTCAACGCTGTGCCGGGATCGATCGATCTCGCGCATTCACTTTTCTCTTAGCTCCCGCAGAGCAGCTCTACGTCAACTCCCCTCTCTCTCCTCATCGTACCTCGCTAGCTCCGGGCTCTCGAGTAGCTACATCGTCTTAGACACGGCCCGGGTCGATTGTTTCCGGATTTCGAACGTTAATTTCATATTCTACCCGGCCGAAAAAAACTCATCTTCCATCAATCGCCCATCGTCCGGAAGTTGATGCAGTCACAGGTGCCGGGCTTTTATCTCTCTCTCTGTCTCACTGGTCTACTTGCTCTCGTTCGCAAATCTTGCGGCCCTTTCGTCGATGATCGCTCGCCCTCTAACTGCCCACAAGGCCCCGCGTTATAATACCGGAAATAACGCTCGTTTCAGGAATTGCTTAAGGGATCCTCAGGTAAAAAGTCGTCTTTGTTGTTCACCTATCCAAAAATCTTTTGTGCTCGTGTACTTTTTTGTTATCGAAACTTATTCGACAGGTAGATAAAAATCCGGGTAGATAACAAGAAGCTGAAGAAAGGAGGATCTACGAAGTTTCGAGGAGCTTGTAAATCTATTTTTTTTCCACTTTGATAAAGTTTCGAGATAACGAGATTATAGTGGGGTGCCCAATACTTTTGGCCAATGCTTGTAGGTGGGTGCATATATTTGTTTTTATATATATATATATATATATATATATATATATATATATATATATATACACATAGATATATATATAAATTTCGAAATTGTTTCGAAATTGGACGTTTTCAAAAACTTTTTTCGGTATGTATATATATGTATATATAAGTGTCCCTCTCATCTCTGCCACCCGAAATAACTCATGGAAAAAAAATGGTACATTTTTTTCAACCATCTTGTGGAGCATCTCATGCCGCATAAAAAACATTAGGGAGTCAAAGTCATTCAAGGTCATTCAAGGTCACCTATTAAAATGAAACACAAATATAAATATCTCGGATCACTGCCAAATATCCCACATGAAAATAAAATATATAAAAAATATATCGAAAAATATATAAAACATGTATTAAATATAATTTGTTCGAAAAGTTGGATATGCCAATTATATTTTTGGGTAAGAGTAAAACCTTTGCGATATATAAATATAAATCCATTTAAGATACATCTTAAATATATCAAACATACAAAGTGAATGTATGTTTTATATATTTTTTAAGCAACTTGAGTGACAGATGACGTTGCGAATGAAAAACATCTTCACGTCGGTATCTCGCGATGACCTAGCTGCACTAGCCGGAATAAATGATCGGACAATAAAATTGAAGGTTATCTAATTCTATTCAATTATCGCTCTCTATGCGAACGCAATTGAGTAATTGATCCGATAATTTTAGTTACTCTTGTTAATCCAAGCATTTCTCAATAAACTAATATTGTGTATTGTACGATATGCAGGCGATACGAAAGTTCAACAATTTAACAAGTAGAACTAGCTCAGTGGACAACGTCCCAGCTCATCACTCAGAGGTCCCGGGTTCGAAACCACATTACGGGCGTGTAAGTGCCTGATATAATTTTAATTTAAACCATTAATATATTTGAAGCGCAAACGTCATAATCGTAATTAATGACAACGAAAAATATCGTAAAAGGCTGTAATGATGTAAATAACTCCATAACAAAATTTTTAAGAATATTTCAAATATAGTTTAAATATATTTCAAGTATATCTTAAATACACGTTGAATATATTTCAATAATATTTGAAATGTAGTATGAACATATTTAAAGTATATTTTAAATGGAGTATGAACATATACCATGTACATTTTAGATGTAGTTTAAATACATTTAAAGTATATTTCAATTATAATTCGAATACACTTAAAATACATTTACAGTATATTTTTAGGGTAATTTGAGTACATCGTAAGTATATTTTCAATATAGTTTGAATATACGTAACCGCCTATCCAGCATATATTTTTTATATACATTCTGAAGATCTATTTTGGCCGAAAAGTTTGATATCGCGAATATATTTTTTATACATTTCCCGTATATATTGCATATATCTAATCTATATCTAAGATGGATAATATATATCTGAAATATATTTTACATCTATTTTTAATATATCGAAAAATATATTTTTACATATATTTTATTTCCGTGTGGGATTTAGTAGTGATCCGAGACATTTAGATTGGTATCATCGATACTGACCTTGAATGACCTTGAACAACTTTGACCCCCTAATGTTTTTTATGCGGCTTGAGGTGCTCCACAAGATGGTTGAAAAAATGTATCATCCCATTTAAAAAAGTGGAGGTGACGTTCACTGTGCGTTCTACAAAATTTAGTAAACTGTGTAGACTTTCGCTGGCATGATCTTGACATAGGGACCGGGTTGAAATTCCGAACTTTGCGGCGACAATTTAAAATTCCTAATTTCAATGTTCCGATATTACAAGGTTCGTTAAGGTCATGCCAGCGAACGCCTACACAGTTGACTTAAATGATGTAGAACGTATAACATTGTCTAGACAAATTCTAAAATTGACGTACAACCAACTTCTCAATAAAAAAAAATTCTTCGAATAATTCGTCGATTTATTCAAAATATTGAAACTTTAAAAACTTCCTAGCCGAATTATTTTGACGCACTGAAAAAAAAAATTCGTTCATCTAACCAAAATTCAGTTGGTTTAACGAAATGTAACTTCAAATACGTTCAACATAATTTTTGATTGGCATAACAAATGTTTTGTTAATCTAACTGATAGTTTTAATGGTGTGAACTGTGGCTTCTTTAGCATGTCTGAGCAACTGTTAAAACAACAAAAATTTCGAGACAACAAAATGCATTTTGCACATGCAACGATTTCTTTTTTTCAGTGCGGTGTTCAGATTTTCGGAGTTTTGGTCTTTCGTGTGAAATTCTTTCGGAGTTTTGATCTTTCGATGTAGTATTCCTTCGGAGTTTTGAGCGTTCTGATCATTCAAAGTTCGGAATGTCAACCCAGCCCCACACTTTTCCAAGTGTTACCATTAATATTTCTTTAAACATCCCGTGCGGAAATTGAGTTGGGGCTGTGATCGGGCCCCAAAAATATTCCCCTCACTTTATTCGGGCCCTAATCTGGAAGCCACATGAGGGCCGTTAGTGGCCGGTCACACTTTGTCAATAAGGGCCCTTAAAGGCGCAACGACCGGGGCCTTATAAGTTACCTCAATGGCGCCTCATCAAAACCATTTTAGCGCCCTGAAAATGCCTCAACGGCGTCTCATCATAACCATTTCAGCGCCATAAAATATCCGTATCAGTGGATATACGTGTATGTAAAATGCGTCAGGGTATATCTGTATTTGTTTTTATGTAATTGTTCGTGTGCATAGGTATGGGCGTGAGTACATGTGTATGTATGTGTGCGCGCGTAGAAATGTGATTGCGTATTTGCATGTGAGCCTTTATGACAAACTGCCATGACAAAATTAATACAAAAAATAATCCATTCTAAGGAATGGATGTGTAGTAGAAATGAAAAAAATATATGGGTCTACTGAATCACTAGAATCTATTTCCATTGAGGGAAAGATCTGGAAAACAAAGACCAATTTATTTACTTATCCTGCACAGTCAGATAAAGTTTACGAATGGGAAATATCAGCGAAGTCTTCAGAAGAAATAATTTTCCCTATGATGAGTATTGAGCGGAAATTAGTTGCTATAAAAATGTCGAAAAAACCGGTTGGGACTGTGCACACTTATGCGCTAGCATTACTCCATGTATGAGTGAAGCCATGAGTAATTGTTTCTATCTATGTAAAAGGTTTCTTTAATTTGATAAATAAATACTATCTGATGTTTGTCTGCATACTTGTGTTCATCGTTGATTTTTTATTTGCTAATGCCCTTACGCTTTTTCCCAATTTGCGTTCGATAATATTATTCGATCGATGTATATAATCGATTTGAATAATTGAAATACCATCAACCATGTAGCCTAAGCTATTTATACTGGTTTATCGTTATAATAGTCAGATCTGGGCCTAATGTGGAGATCCCTACTTGTTTATCCCTACACTGGCCAAGTCTGGGCCTATTGTGGAAATCCCTACAGGTTTATCCCTATAATGGCCAAGTCGGGTCCTTTTGTGGAAATCCCTACAGGTTTATCCCCATAATGGCCAAGTCAGGGCCTATTATGGAAATCCCTACCAGTTTGTCCCGATAATGGCCAAGTCTGGGCGCATTGTGGAAATCCCTACTAGGGAAAGCACTAGGAAAGCCCTGAAAGGCCCTTATTTTTATTAGGGATGCCCTATCAGTTTTCCGCACGGGATATGGTGACCCCCTGTTTTTATTGTCGTCGCAGAATCTTTGGAATTTTCCCCACGTGAGCAGTTTGTATTAGGCTTCCAGAGTTATTTGGTATATGAATTACTGGATAGAAATGTGGTCAGCGCGTCATCTCCCTAGAACGCCGTATAAATGAGACGATTTTTAGAGTTGTAATTTTTCGTCAAAAGTTCGTCAACTTGGCTTGAAATTTTACCAGCATACTGGGATGTATTTATCCTTGATTATAGACGAAAATCAGTCAATTGTTAAATATTCGGATTCGTCAGAGGAATACCTTAAAATGTACCTTTTCAAGTGATTTATACTTTTTTAACATCCACTCGTTTTGTGTGTCTATATATTTTATCTAGAAAATACCACGTATACGATGGGATGGGATCCATTAAGAATCGTATCAGATTCTTTTTAATAATGTGGGAATTCTTTAAAATTCATGTTAACTTCGGAGATTCTAATGGAGAACCCCGATAAGAATCCAATGTACGAGCGCGACGTATTAAGTATCAGGAAGTAGAAACAAATATGGGAATCCAATTGGATCCCTACAACAATTTCCGCACGGGTATACTGAGTATTACATTCCATATATATGGACAGAATAAAGTATGCAAAAGACCGTGCCAAATAATTGACGAGGCGTGTACTTTATTCTGTCCAGAAAACACACACACACACACACACACACACACACACACACACACACACACACACACACACACACACACACATACACACACACACACACACACACACACACACACACACACACACACACACACACACACACACACACGCACACACGCGCACACACGCGCACACACGCGCACACACGCGCACACACACACACACACACACACACACACACACACACACGCACACACGCGCACACACGCGCACACACGCGCACACACGCGCACACACACACACACACACACACACACGCACACACGCGCGCGCGCACGCACACACACACACACACACACACACACACACACACACAAACCCAAACAAACTCGCCAACACACACGCACGCGCACGCGCGCGCACACACACACACACAAACCCAAACAAACTCACCTACACACAAACAAACTCACACGCAAACACACACACACACACACACACACAACCCCAAACAAACTCACCCACACACACACGCACGCACACGCGCGCACACACACACACACACACACACAAACCCAAACAAACTCACCCACACACAAACAAACTCACACGCAAACACACACACACACACACACACACACACACACACACACACACACACACACACACACACACACACACACACACCCCAAACAAACTCAACCACACACACACGCACGCGCACGTGCGTGCGCATACACACACACACACACACACACACACACACACACACACACTTGATCCAGTCGGAATCCTGTGAGCGAAAGATCTCGTATATTCGGGTATGAATATTACGTACCAGCAGCTCGCGAAGTGATGATATGCAGTAAAGTTTTTCAATCCCTGCCCTGACGATAAAATTATATATATATATATATATGTACATAATATTCGTGGGGCGTAGGAACGGTGGTGAAGAACCCGCAATGAAATTAAGCCATCTGGGTACATGGTAGGGGCGTTATAGCCGCGTATATGCCCGTTGGAGCAACTGGTTGATTTATCGGTGGCGCTTTCGCCTAGTGAAAACTACCCGCGCGCTCATGGCCCACGAACGTTCTCTCAATTGGGTTACGCCTAGCTCCACAAATTGCTTCATTCAAACGAAATTCAGATCCGAGTTCTCTCTCTCTCTCACACACACACACATACACACACACACACATTGTCTCGTAAGCATACATTTATACATACGCATGTAGTGTCCATTTCCAGCTGGAATTATACTTTATTCGTCCTATCTCCTGCGTACTCTGAGGCTCTCAAGCGCAAAAAGGATAAACATGAGGGAGGCTGGGCGTATATCAACGCGAATGATACTTAGCGAGCGATATACAAATCCCTCGGGTGGTGTATACGGGGGAAGAGTCTGGCTCTCCTCCCCGACTGGTTATTTTCGAACGAGAGGTTCGCGATGTTTCGTACATGAAATCGGATGAAAATGTACTTATACCGCGGATTTTGTCGAAACGGACCCGAGGATCACTTTTTTTTTTACCATGCGTGCCAATTGAGTCGCAACGTTCGTTTCTACGTCAGCCTTGTGGAAGCGGTAGGAAAAGAAAGCCTTTTTTTCACCGTACGATTCGTCTACTTCACCATTTTTTTTTCTGCAGACTTACAGCCAACCTTAATGGGATTTTGAAGATTTCCAATGAGAAATCACGTCACGCGTTTTTGCACGATGCCTTTTTACTTTGGGGGGCGTTGGACCACTGCAGGACTGCGCGCGTTATCGCATTGTGCTTTTTCGCTAAATGAGCGCAGGGAAAATTCACAAAATTTACACATTTATATTATTATACAGCATTTACATATTTATATCTATGTATAGGATTTTCGAATTTATGGATATACCTACAAATGCGTGTAGGATAAGGATACTTTGAAGGGTTTGGCTAATGTAGAAATTAAGCCTACACTTAAGTTAAGTTTAAACTAATAATGTAAATAATAATGAATAAATAAACTTGACTTGAATTGAATTATTATTAAAAATAGAAATATTCCATTGAGTTAACTAATAAGTAACTAATTAAACTAGAAATTAAGTATGGGAATACTTAGCTATTGCAAGGACGGTTTCCGTAGTCGAATGTCTTAGCAATCACCTTTATACACTGGGTGAGTCACAAGAAACAGAACACCTAAATATCTCCGTCGGATTTGAAAACACGAAGTACGTACATATCGGAATTTGAATGGTTTGGAAGGACCCACATGGCTGTCATAATACACTACTCCAAAGAATTAAAGGAACAGAACATTTCTTAAATTTTTTTGAGTGTTTTTTGTAGCGCTGTGTCTGTGTAAAAAATGGTCGTATCGAGATGAAAAAAGAGCATTTTGAAGCTTCGAGTTCCTAGTTTGAAGATCTTTCGGCACCAAAATTTTGTGAGCTACGGTTATCACGCAATCATAAGAAATAGCGCGAGACAAACTTAAAAAAAATATTTTTTTTTTCACCGGCCCACGGACTCGGAATTTTTTTTTCTGTTAAATCAATGTATAGGTCAGTTAGCTTGTTTATTCAGCTTCATTTTGGTATTTCTTTGATCTGTCTACGTCTATTTTTTGCTGAGATATCCGACTTTGAATGAAAAAGGATCTTTCGTCTTCGATCATCGATTTCTCAGCAACCGATCATCGCATAGGGAATTAAAGGGCAGCTTTAAAAACATGAACAAGTTTCCTACAAGACCCTTGATATTGGAGAATTTTTTTCACCCTTCACATTAATTTGATGAAAGTACAAAAAATCGCTTTTCATGGTTTTCCAGTAAATCTACCACTACTTTACAAATATTGATTGAAAGCCTAATGTTGCCAGGTTTTTTTAGCCTAATATACCCCTTGTAAATTTCCAAATTGATCCGTCGAATCGTTTTTCCGGACCGATTGATCAAAGTTTCACAAAACAATTAAAGGAACAAGTGTATGGTTCTTAAACATCGTGTAATCATCGTCGAAAGGAAAAGATCCATTTTTTCGACTTTTTTCACAACTTTGCACTTGTCATAGTTACTTGTAGTTACTTGTCAAATGTGAGGGAAAAAAAATCGAAATATTTCATAACAATTTTTTTTTCGTTTTGAAAGTTCGTAAAACCTGTCAGGACACAATACTGACTCATATTAGACACGATTCGGTCTTTGCGTACCATAATTTCACTCATCTTCAATTGAATTACTTAAAAGTTGATATCCCCAACTGTATTCACTACTCGATCTGAGAACATTTATGCGATTAGTTCTCGATATTTTCTGCAAAGATTATTAGGATTACAAAAAAAAACGGTTTTTAAAAACTGATCTTTTTTCAGAAGGAAAAAACCAATTGACAGATTTTTTCAAAACTAACCTTTTTTTGGTAACATTTTTCTAAGTTTAGGTAAAAAAAGTTCATTGGATGTTTTTGTAAACTTCAACTTTTTTTTTCAATTTTCGATCATGCTTAGGTGGCATTTATCTGATCCAGAAGTCGCTCAGCTAGTGACCCTTGTCGAAGAGGGTTAAAGTTATCGGGATTTCGGTGACAGGTTTGGCGTTAGTGTATCGGTCGTGTCTCGTGCCTATACGTGTTACCGATAATTGTTTCCTGAAATATTTTAGATATTAAAAAACGAAATTAACTTTTTTTTTACATTGTTCGATTTTTTTTCTTTTCATTTTGGTGATGATTACACGATGTTTAGGAACAATAGACTTGTTCCTTTTTTGTTGTACAACTTTGATCAATCGGCCCGGAAAAACGGTTCGATGGATCAATTTGAAAATGTACAGGGCTATTGGGGGTATATTACGTTGAAACAAAACCTGGCAACATTAGTCTTTCTATCAATATTTGTGAAGTAGTGGTAGATTTACTGAGAAACCATAATAAGTCATTTTTTGTACTTTTTTCAAATTAATGTCGAGGGGGGGATTTTTTTTCTCCGAAAATCAATGAAACTGTCTTGGAGGAAATTTACTCTAGCTTTCAAAGCGGCTCTTCAATTCCCTGTGCGATCATTTGTTGCAGCGATATCGATCATCAAAGTCGAAAGGATCCTTTTTCATTCAAAGTCGGATATCACAGCAAAAAATGGACGTAGAGAGACCTCAAAGAAACCAAATTGAATCTGAATAAACAAGCTAACTGATCTATGCATTGATTCAACTGAAAAAATGTCCCATGCCCGTGGCCCCTTGAAAAAAAACCCAAAAAATTGGAAAAAGTTTGTCTCCCGCTACTTCTTATGATTGCGCGATAACCGTAGCTCACAAAAATTGTTTGCTAGAATATCTCGAAATTAGAAACTTGAAGCTGCAAAATGTTTTTTTTCTTCTTATCTTGATACGACCATTTTGCACACAGATAAAGCGCTTCAAAAAACACGTAAGAAATTGTAAAAAAAATCTGCTCCTTTAATTTTTGGGAGTAGTGTATTTTGTTTTGATGTAATTTATTTGGGGTTTTCAAGCTCATCAAACTTTTTTCAAATGGAATGGCATATTTTTTCCCCTTGCACATTGTAGCCGGCATCCAAACAATTTAAACCATGTAACATAGTATGACCTTCAAATCACATTGATTGCGTTTCCTTAATTTGTAACAGTCTTCATCATCGCTGTTTTTTTTTATTGTCAACACTACCAGTTTCACGGAATTTTGTAATCACATTGAGATAAACAGAAACCGATGGAAAGTTATAATGATAAGGAAATCGATGTACGTACAGCCGTACTGCTTTTCTTAAGCACTGTCGACTTTCTTTATAAATGAAAATCATGTCGATCATTTCTTCAAGAAGGTATTCAGAGTATTAAGTAGCTGATAAACTCGATTGTGTACATACAAATGGGTGAATGGTTTCGTAAATTTTCTGTCATCACCGAACCTGTCACTCTGTTATATTATCGCGAAACATTTGAATGTAACCCAGCTCACAGGAATCATTTAGTGTAACAGAACTAAAGAAAAAACTCTTACACGTTGAATTATCATTTATTCAATATTTCTGGGTTGAAGGTCATTTGAAGGTTATACCATGTTACATAGTTGAATTCGTTTGGTTGCTGGCTACAATGTGCAAGGGGAAAAATGTGCCATTCCATTAAAAAAACCTTTAATGATCTTGAAAGAACCGGAAAAAAATCATGATAGCTATGTGCGTCCTGCCAAAGCATTCAAATTCCGATACGTGCATACTTCGTATTTGTAAATCCAACAGAAATATTCAGGTGTTCTGTTTCTCGTGACTCACCGTGTATATATACTTTGTCTTTATATATGTAAGTCATGATATCAATACAAATGAGACATTCGACTCCGGGGACCATCCTCGCAATAGCTGAGTATTCCTATACTTAATTTCTAGTTCAATTGATTATTATTAGTTTATTTAACTTAATGCAATTTGAGTTTAATTTAAATATATACATACATACATACATATCTATATATATATATATATCTATATATATATATATATATATATATATATATATATATATATATATATATATATATATATATATATATATATATATATATATATATATATATATATATACACATTAGGGTGGTCCAAATTTGAGCTCTATTTTTTTCCTTTTTCGCACCATGGAATTATCTTCTGTAAAGAAAAAAAATTATCGCGAAATCTGCGCGCGGTCAAAACATATTGAAAGGTCGCTCAATCCTCGCAAACATGCAAGTTTTCATTAAAAACACAATTTTTTTTTCGTTCACGTCTCATCTATGAATTTTACGCTTTATAATTTTTAAATTAAGGTCGCGAAATCTCTTGTCAGCCAATGAATATTTTGTGGTCGCTCAAGAGCTTCGAAATTTCCAATTGTCGCGATTTTTTCCCCTTCTCACTCATAAACTTAGCACTCTGTACAAGTTGCAAAACAATTAATCCTTTTTTTCTTTAGAAACGGATTTTTTAAATTTACCTCACACTTCTAACCCGATAAAACGGGGGACCTGTAATTTTGTTAACGGACAAGAGTTTAAAAAAATTATTTTATGAGAACAAAGATTGAAATTCTTGGGTTAGTAGTGTGAGGTAACTTTGAAAAATCTGTGTCTTAAAAAAAACCATGTATTGTTTTGAAAATTTTACAAAGCGTCAAATTTATGAGTGAGATGAATAAAAAAAATTGGCGAGAATTGGAAATTTCGAAGCTCTTAAGCGACCACTAAATATTCATTGACCGGCTGGAGCTTCCGCGAGGTTAATTTAAAAATCATAAAGCGTAAAATTCATGGGTGAGAAGTAAACGTAAAAAAAAAACGATTCTTTAATGAACATTTGAAGTTTTGGGAGGCTTGAGCGACCTCTAAATAATTTTTGACCGCTCGCAGATTGGGGGACAATTTTTTTTTGTCTTTAAGGGAGTACGTGGACGAACCTCCTTATTAAAAAAAAATTGTCAAATCTGATTGTAATTTTACTTCACTTTTCATACTATAATACAAACAGTTATCACATGCACTTCTAAAACAATTATGTTCTGTATCATGTTTATTATTATATCCAAATACATTATATTTTGCTTATTTCAGATTCGATAATTTATAGATTTTCGGTTGACTAGTCGATCCGCTAGTACTACCTTAAGGCGTTACCCCCACTTGTAGCGCAAAAAAGCCTTTTTCATGAATTTTTTAAAAGAAAACTACAAAACTTTTTTAATCGATCAATATACCATCTTAAAGAACACATCTTGAAGAACTTTCAGTAATTTTTTTATTGAAAAATATTACATTGTTTAGTGGCAAATGGCCGTCAATGAAATAATGTTTTTATATACACGGTTTGCGGTGACCAACATTGCGGCGAAGTGGATGATTTGAAAAAAAATGCGGATGGATTTAGTCAAATACAAGTATAAACTAGTCTTTAATCGAAGGATTTTAAAAAATATTCATTTTTCACAAAATGGCGGACAGTCAAAGTTAATGGTTCGATTTTAACGAAAAAAAACGGCCGTTTTTTGGCTATAAAACGACCATTTTTTTCGAAAAAAAAATCGAACGATTAAAGACTACATTTTTATGTATTAAATAAGCCTGCAAAATTTCAAGAAGATCGGTTCATTAGTGTTCGAGTAATCTTGGTCACCGACTTCAGAAATGCTATTTTGAGAAAAACGCGTGTAAAGTTTCTCTTTCAACGCGGATTCTTCTCTTTCAACGCTCATATCTCAGTCAATTTTGTTCGGATCGACTTGAAATTTTCAGGACATATTCTCAGATACTTATACTTCAAAAAAATTCAATAAAAAAAATCGATTTTTCCAAAATCGCAGGTGGGGGTAACCCCTTAAGGCCACAGTAACGGGTATAAAATCATGTGCGCATTTAACAATTTTTTTCGCATGAAAAAGTGATTCGCTCATAAAATTAATTACACATCTACTTAGTATGAATATCAAGCTGTTAAAAAATATATATCTTTTTCTTCGTTGTACAAAATGGCCAACAACTCGAAACTTCTCGGAAGAGCTTTTTTCCAATTGTCGTGACAAATAACTTCAACAATTTTCACTCGATTCGCTTCAAATTTAAAAGTTATGTTCCTAATTGCATTTCGCAGAGAAGTACGTGCGGAATTTCTTATGAATCGAAAACTTTTCAATTTATGAGCAGTTTATGAGCAGTTATGACGAAATTTTTCCCTGAAAATTTATTTCTCAAGTTCAAATACCTACAACTTTTGAATAAAAAAATATTTTTTTAATTCTGTACGTACTTCTCTAGGTATTCTAATGTAGATTGACGAAAATTTTTGTTTCTTGATCTAGGTAAAAAATCGTGGATGCTAAATATCACGCCGCGGAGCGCCTAAAAAAAAGATAACAAAAAATAGTCGTAGTCGGCCATTGTATACATCAAAAAAAAATTCTAACAACTTGATATTCATACTAAATAGATGTGTAATGAATTTTATGAGTGAATCACTTTTTCATACGAAAAAAATGGTTAAATTCGCACATGATTTTATACCCGTTACTGTGGCCTAAGGCCTTAAAGAAGGTAATTGGATGGTGAAAAAGAGGGATAAAATACAGCTCAAATTTGGGCCACTCTAATATATATATATATATATATAGCCATTGACTGTTTATCTAAATGGTATTTTCACGTGACCATGTCAACCACGTAACGTATTTGTGAGGGTAGATAATTGTTTTGCGGGCCACCGCAACGTAATTTTAAAACGAGACGTCTCCTATGTGGTCTAGTAGATTCTATTTGTGTATAAATATAGGGATATTCTGGAAGAGCGCGACAATCGCTTTTTCGCCATGTATTTATCCCGGGCAGCTGCGACGAAGTATCCTCGAGGGTGTCCTTGCATCCCCGTGCTCCGCGCTGCCTCGCTCGACCGTGCCTTCGCACCCCCGGGAGAGACTTGCCGGTGGAGACACGCTGGAGTCCCAGACACCCGTTGGAATTAATTGCATTTGCCAGCCTTCCTTTATATTCCTCCCTCTCGCTCACTCTTCTCTCGCAGCGTTTATAAAGCTTCGTTGTACCCCCCCCCCCCTCTTCCGCACCCCCTAGTTCCCTCGTACCATCGAGGGACTTAGAACTGTCATTGGAAAATGATTGTTCGCGCGCACATCCTTATCCACGGACCTCCCAAAGACTTCGGGTCGTAATCCGTACGCTCCGTTCGGTCCGTCTCCTTTCGTCACAATCGTTTGCTCTCCTTTGCTTGGTGCATCTCACTGAACAAACCGCGATGGAGGGGGGGAGAGAGAGAGAGAGAGAGAGAGAGAGAGAGAGAGAGAGAGAGAGAGAGAGAGAGAGAGAGAGAGAGAGAGAGAGAGAGAGAGAGAGAGAGAGAGAGAGAGAGAGAGAGAGAGAGAGTTGCCAGTTTTTTTACAGGTGATTCTGTAGGTGCTGCGGGTGCTAAATCCAAATTTGCCTAAAAATCGGGATGCAGGGTTTTTTGTGGGGGATGAAAGGGGATGAGGGTGAATTGATGCCAAACTGCAACCCCTACGAGGTCGGCGCCGTGGGACAAAAAGTTTAGAAAAATCCGGGCTTTAGTTTTGTCCATATTGCCGAAGTAGTACGGTTCATTTTGGGGATGAAAAAGTGGGGTGCAATTTTGAAGGAGCAGTTTTACTTCAATAACTCTTTACGAAAAATTCATACACTTTTTGTCCAAATGGTTACGGGTAGTTTATTGAATAACTAAAAAACAATCGATTTTTCCGGCACCGTTTAAATGTACGAAATGCAGAGAATAATTTTCTCTATATTTTCGTTTTTATGGGCCACCCTTGAATTTTGATTTTCCAACCCCTCTCGGGGTTTGAAGATTCAATACGAAATTCTGAGAAAACTATTGACCGCACGAATTTGCCACCGTGGAACAATTTGTGGCTTGAACCCTCAGCTACATTTTTGCCCACAGCGCCAAACTCGTATCTCTTTATTTTCGGTCGATAGTTTTCCCCGAATTTCGTTTTGAATTTTCAACCCCCGAGAGGGGTTGGAAAAGGCAAAATTCAAGGGTGGTCCATAGAAACGAAAAGATAGAGAAAAGTATTCTCTACATTTCGTACGTTCAAACCATCCCCAAAAAATCGATTGTTTTTGGGTTATTCAATAAACCATTTCTTTTATACTTCAACCATTTTTTTGGGGGTGAATATATTATTGGAGTGTGATGATCAAATACTCGATCGATGCGTCTTTTCAAGGTCTACAACGTTCCCATTTGGACACAAATTCTATGAATTTTTCCTGAAGAGTTATCGAATTAAAACCGATTTTTCAAAACTTCACCCCACTTTTTCACCCCCAAAATGAACTTCCACGACTTCGGCGCTGTGGACAAAAATAAAGCCTGGATTTGTCTGAACATTTTGTCTCCCGGCGCCGACCTCGTGGGGGTTGTAGTTTTTCATTAATCCACCCCTATTCCCCTTCATCCCCTAAAAAAACCCCACCCCCCCGATTTTTGGGCAAACTTGGATTTAGCAGCCACGGCATCTACAAAATCACCTGTCAAAAAACTAGCCTGCTTCTACTTTTTCCCGATTCCAATATGCAGCACGCCTGTACTAGATGGGAATTCGAGAAAACGATAATCGATATTGACGGATCGCATTAAAAATCAAGAGAAACGCGGTATACGCGTCTGCTCTAGTTTGTACTTTCATTAAACACGATCGGAATCCAACTCATATCTACTCTTATTTGTTCACTTTTTCCAGCAGATATTCCTCCTTTGCAATAGAATGAATGCATGCCTCACGAACCTTGTATTCATCCATGAATTACAAACATTGCTATGTTGAATACGTCCTTGCACTGTCGGATGTAGAAAATTCTGTGATCACAATCGAGTTTTTAGTTCGAAAGAAACTTTCAGTTTTTTGCCAATTCTCAGTCGACGAAATGATTAAACAACGTCATGCCGATTCGTGGTCCTCGAAATAGATCATTATCGTCGCGATTTATACTCAACGAAGTAATCAATTAACATGCCGATTCTTAGTTAATGATACAATCGATTTTCATACCGATCCCTAATCGACGAAATAATAAATCATCATGCCGATTCTTACAAGGAATATGACTCGTTTAAATAACGTGTCTAATAGCTTTTAATGCTTTATCGGATGGATGAGTTTCGAAAAAATCGGAGGCGGACATTTAAGGGGCCATGCAAGTGTGAACGCTGAAAATTTGGGTGATTTTCGGGAATTATTTGGAAGAAAAGTACTCGATTAAATGTTTCGGAAAATTAAGAATATATTTGTCTAAATTTGACCTATATTTCATAATTTTTTCATACAAAAATATTGAGATCCAAGCGACTTATGCGCTGTCTTCGGAGGCGCCGAAAAAAAAAAGTTCCTCCACTGCTGACATGATTCCAGCCGATTGAGTAGCTGAAACCGAAAATGGAAAAAATCTCGTTAAACTGGAAGGTATTTCCTGTACAATGACGTAGAATTTTCGAAAAATATCAAAATCTAACAAAATGGCGTAGTTATGAAAAAAAAGTCTGTTTTCTTGCCTATAAAATGGTCGTTTTTTTCAATGCCAAATCGTCAACTTTCATCCAATCAAAAATATCCTACGTCATTGTAGAGTAAATATATTCACGAGTACTCGGTTCAAATTCCAAGTCAATCGGATAATTGCTCCTTGAGGTACAACGTCAGCAAATTTGAAAATCTCATTTCATATTTTTGAAAGTATACAAATCTTGAGAGTATAAAAATCTCATCTCATATTCTTGAAAGTAAAATCTATCGAAAGAGGCAACAACAAAAAATCGATTTTTTGAAAATGTCACACTAGTATAGCCCCTTAAGTCACATTCCTTGTTAGGCAACAAAATAATCAATTATCATGTCGATTCCTAGCCGACGAAATAATTTATCATTAAACCGATTTTTATTCAACAAAATGATCAATTATCGTGCAAATTCCTTGTTAACTTAATGATCAGTCATCATTCCTATACTTAGTCAGCAAAATAATCGATCATTATTCGATTTGTAGTTAACGTAACACTTCCATACAAAAGAACAAATATACAAGCCTCAATGACATGCTTTTGAATGTCTCTGGGCAATTTCAATTTTCTAGGTACCACAATAACTATTTAACGGAATAATTAAATATAAAATAACAAATATAAACGCCACGATTACGTGCTTTTGATTGTCTCTGGGGAATATCAATTTTCCAGTTAACGCAATCATTGCATATAAAAGAACAAACATAAAAGCCACAATTACATGCTTTCGAATGTCTCTAGAGAATTTCAATTTGGTCTACGTGTGTAGGGATGGAAATTGCATGGGTTTCGGCCCAGGGATGAGGACCGACGTCATTTGCTACGCGATACGCGTAATATAGTAGCATGTAGCAACACAAGTAGTACGTGTTTGCTTTCCTGCACTCCATACGTATACTATAATCATTATACATAGTATATTGCATCTAGCGCTCTCTCTGTCTCCTTGAAGAGACTATATATGAACTTTCCAAGCGGAAACAAGTGTGCCTCTGTACTCGCGAGCTTCGTGTGGCTTTGTACTTCCAGTGGCTACGTTTACGTCTTTTATATGTATGCATGTATATGTATATATATGTTCGTATATATATATATATACATGCATACAGAGTGTCCTGTTATGAATGGATAATCCTGCAACTGTCGATAGGTCAGATCATGTCCTTTTATATGCTTGCATTTCAGTTTAGTAAAAGTCCCACGGTTTTCGAGATAAAAGTCATTTGCTTTTGGTTTTTCGCATGCCATTTCTACAAATGATAACTTTTTTACCCTTTTTTTAAATACTCTTGGTTGTTTGTTTTTATCTAAAAAAGACTTCTTTTTAACCTCAACGAAAAACGAAAAGAAGATGATTAAAAAAAAATAACATAAAGCCCAAAATCTCAAAATCCGTGGGACTTTTACTAAACTGAAATTCCAGTACATACTTAACCTCAACGAAAAACCAAAAGTAAAAGAATTTCAGTTTAGTAAAAGTCCCACGGTTTTCGAGATTTTGGACTTTATGTTATTTTTTGAAAAAAAAATCACCTACTTCTGGTTTTCCGTTAAGGTGGGACTTTGGGCTTCATGTTTTTTTTTTAACACAATCGACTACTCTTGGTTTTTCGTGAAGGTTAAGTATATACTGGAATTTCAGTTTAGTAAAAGTCCCACGCTTTTCGAGATTTTGAGCTTCATGTTACTTTTTTTGAGAAAAATCATCTACTTTTGGTTTTTCGTTAAAGTTAAAAAGAAAACTTTTCTAGATAAAACAAGTAACCAAGAGTATTAAAAAAAAAAGGGGAAAAAATGTTCCTCCATACTTTACACTTTATATATTTAAAAAAGGGTAAATGTTCCTCAAGCCGCATAACAAACATTACGGGGTCAAAGTTGTTCAAGGTCATTCAAGGTTACCTATTAAAATGAAATACAAATCTAAATATCTCGGATCACTGCCAAATATTTGGTAGTGTTCCGAGATATTTACATTTGTATCATCGATACTGACCTTGAATGACCTTGAACGACTTTGACCCTCCAATTTTTTTTAAGCGGCTTGAAATGCTCCAGAAGATGGTTGAAAAAAATGTACCATTCCATTTAAAAAAGTGGAGGTGACCTTCACTGTGCGTCAGTGCCTCCAGGGAAATAAAAAAAATTGTTCGTGTTTGATGGCCCCCTTCACACTGTACAACTTTTGTCTGGAACATTTTTTTGTGACGTCGATAATTACCGAGTTATTTCGGGTGGCAGAGATAAGAGGGACACCCTGTATATACATAAATACACATACGTATAAAAGACGTAAACGTCGCCCAAAATCTCGAAAACCGTGGGGCTTTTATTAAACTGAAATTCGAGTATATACTGGAATTTCCAGTATATTTCCAGAATTTCCAGTGTATTCCAGTATTCCATATACTGGAATTTCAGTTTAATAAAAGTCCAGTATATACTGGAATGTACTGGAAATTCCAGTATATACTGGAATTTCCGTTTAGTGAAGTCCCACGGTTTTTGAGATTTTGGGCTTCATGTTATTTTTTTAAAAAAATCATCTACTTTTGATTTTTCGATAAGGTTGAAAAGAAGACTTTTATATATATATATATATATATATATATATATATATATATATATATATATATATATATATATATATATATATATATGTATATGTATGTATATATATATATATATATATATATATATATATATATATATATATATATATATATATATATATATATATATACACATATAGCAGGACATGATCTGACCTATCGACAGTTGCAGGATTATCCATTCATAACAGGACACCCTGTATATATAATATATATAAAAATGTAAATATTGAACACGTGGAAGTTCGATTGCTCGAAACGCAAGGTAAAAGGTTAGAGGTGCTGGCTTAATTGCCATTTCAGTACCTGCGCACTTTGAACAGAGAATGGAAACGAGCGCGTGGGTAGTTGACGTATAATTTCTCCGTGAAATTCGGAATCCATCCACCTACGCGCGATCACTCGAGAGTCAAAGGACCAAAAGTATTCTGATTGTTACGTGGGTGAAGATAAAAGAATGTATTGAACGATACCTTCAAGTACAAAAAAGGGCATGAAACAAAAGTCGAATCCACCCACGCGAGCGATCGCTAAAAAGCGTATGCGTTGGTGTACAAATATATAGAGCGATGCGCGCGTGCGATGCGATGCAATTCTGAACGGAATGGGAATCGTCGACGACACACGTGCCGATCACGTGGCTCACTTTGACACTGTATTTATAGAATGTCCGGCAAACGCGCCGTATCAAAGAAAGCACTAAAAAATGGTCACATTGCAAATGGCAGAGTGAACACATGCTTGATAAAAAATATCTACCTTGGGTTCGCCGACTTTGAAGCCATTTTTGCAAAAGGAGTGCTTGTGGACGATTTTTCGTCATCTGGATAGCCAATGCTGACAAGGAACATCACTTTGGTGTCCGCCTGCGATTTTGTCGAAAATCATGTATATGGTAGATCACTGAAAACTATTGGATACGTACTTTTTTGTCGGCGGACAAATAGTTTTGAAGGGTGGAACCACCCCTTGGACTGAAGCACATCAAGGGCTGATTTTGCAGTTTCACTCACAAACAGTCCACCGATTTCAGTGAAACAAAAACGAGAATTCTTTGAATGCAAAACGATCAGAAATCCACTTTGGGTACATTGCAAACAGCAAACATTAAGGGATGAGCCAACTTATTATTTTTCTTTGTCTTGCCCCATATTTAAGGTATGCCTTTCGCGAAGGGCCGTATTTTGTGGGGGCATAAGCAGGGCCTTCTGAATCATCGGTAAATTACAATTGCGCTTAATAAACAAATAAGTTACAATGGATTATTATACACAACGATAAACTAGAATGAAAAATTTCGCGCAAATTTAGTAGATTGAGACATTTTTACATTTATTTGAAACGTCACGGCTACAAAAATTCTTCTGCTTGTCACATTTTTCCAAGTTTTAATATTAATATTTTCTTCAAACGTTCGGTGACCCTCTGTTTTTATTGTCGTTACGGAATCTTTAGACTTTTTTACACCTGTGAGCGGTTTATATCAGGCATCTAGAGTTATTTAGTGTATAAATTAGTAGATGGAAATGTCGCCAACCAGCGTGACATGTCCATAAAGCGCCGTGTAATTGAGACGATTTTTAGGGCCGTGATTTGTCGTTAAATGTTCGGTAACTTGGCTTGAAATTTTACCAGTATACTGGGATGCATTTTTACTTCATTATAGACGAAAATCAGTTAAGTGTAAAATATTTGGGTTCGTGAAAGGAATACCTTAAAAGGGGTTCATTGAATCGAATTGAACGGGTGACACGTTGAAGGGAGGAGAAAACGAACGTTTACGTATTTTTGCATTTTTGCAGAATAGCAAGCTCAAGGGCATAAACGTTCCCTACCAGCGCCCTCGCCTTTCGCGGTTTTACTTCACCCCTTAAGCCGATTTTCTAACGATTACAAAACCGTGTCCAACGTTTTCAGTGCTCTGACGCATACATAAGCCTTAAGGAATAACACCACTCTAGCAGCATAAAATAAGGCCTAACTTTGACAATTTATTTTGGGAGTATGGGTATAATATGGGTTTATTTAACACATATTAAAGAATCAAAAAAATTTACTAGAATTTTCATACAAAATGGCGGTGTCCATCTTGAAAAGCGTGTTCTTTACAAATAATTTCACGGAAGGACGGTTTTCGCGTAAAGTATGAGACCTGGAACGAAAACCAAAAAAAAATATAATCTATATATTATTGGCTATGGGATTACTAGGGATTTTTTAAATCAAATTTTGAAAAGAATGGCGCACTTTAAAAGAAATAAATCGATTTTTTGCCCAAAAAATTAGCAGTAAATTGTTTATAAAAAAAAGTTTACATTTAATAAAAAAACGGCTACGTACTCCCATAGAGGATGTAATTGTGAAGCTACAATCGAGTAATTCGAGTAATTCATCCTTCCAGTTTGAAAAAAGTGGTTTCGAGAAAAGCGCGTTTAAAGTTGTACGAGACGCCTGAAGGAAGTCCGAGGCGCGGCGACGAAATCCATAATTGAACCTTGTAAAAAAAAATCGCTACAGTACCAATTGCATATTGTTATTATGACCCCAAACTATTTTTTAAGCCAAAAAAAAAATTTCTCCATAATCCTAGAGTGGTGTTGTCCCTTAACACACTTGAAGACGGACACCAAAGTGATGTTCCTCGTGATCGAAACGTATTTAGTTGTCTTTCAGACCAGTGGATACTGGTTGGTTACTCATGGTGTTGAAGTTTGAATCGCCAGATACAACGAAAATAATTTTTTTTTCCAAATTTTGTCAGGCAGATTTGAGCTTCAAAAATCACGCAAAGATTTTTGAATATTCTCATTTGGCGATCTATGAACTGAATCTGCAGAATATGGGTTCGGATAATAATGAAAATAAGAATATTGGAAAGAATTTTCGTTGCATTCCAACGATGCAAACTTCAATACTATGGTTACTCGCTCTTTGAAAAAAGTATGGTTTATTAAGTCTCCATAGAGTGCCCTCTATTTAGTCTCTATTCAAACTGGGATGACGCATCGATCGCGTTTTATGCAAATTATGAGAACGGCAGCAAGGTTTTGTATGAATGGGAAAAAAACTCTCGCATTCTCCAATAATTGGAACTGGCGTTGAAAGTTTTCCTTCGTTATCTGGGCTAAATTATCAATATATATATATATATATATATATATATATATATATATATATATATGGGTAGAAATAATTTTTAAGACATTCGAGTCCAAACCTTCAAATTCTCCATTCGATAAATGTAAGTATATTTACATAACAGTAATCCATGAACCATCCTGTTTTTGGCATCGAACCTTTAATTTTAGAATCATCAATTCGTTTCAATATAATTTGAGGGCCGTCGGCATAATAGTCCCCTGATAATCAACATAAATAGATATGACGAGTACAGAATGTTTTCTCCTATGAATACACTTATGGAATTCGTTCTGGACACTTTTAATAGAAATCAGCTTTTTCACATTTACGTAGAAAATATTTATTCTGCTACGCCGAAATGATACTGTAATTTTTCTAATTTTAATCTATGATGTTTCTGCTTAATATTTGCTTAATAAGCCTACTTTGATGACAATAGAAAATATAAGTGATTATAACGTAAAAATGATCAATAAATGCGATATTTTTAAAAATTAGAAAAGTGTCCAGAATCAATAGCACTAGTGTGTCTATATACAACGGTATCTGATTGAACGTATCTCGTCTTTAAAAATGGTATAAATAAAGCGAACGAATGAATGCAGCAACACACACACACACACACACACACACACACACACACACACACACACACACACACACACACACACACACACACACACACACACACACACACACACACACACACACACACACACACACACACACACACACACACACACACACACACACACACACACACACACACACACACACACACGCACGCACGCACGCACGCACGCATTATGCACACCAATACACAATCGACATTAAGGGGAGATATACACCTAGGAGCCGGAAAAAAGGTCATTTTTGTGAATTTTTTCAAGAAAAACTATTTGAAATTTCGGATTGGAGTTTTAATTAGCTAAAAGTGTATACATTCGAAAATATGTTTAATTTTATTTATTTAAAAATATCAAAAATATACAAGGATATTGTATGATTCTTGGAGCGTCGTAAAAAAATCTGCGTATACGGTATCCACTGGCGTTTCTTCAAAAATCATCTAAAAAAAACCTAAAAGATTATTAAATTAAATACTATAATCTAGTACTTGTCATAGCCGATTTTGAAAATATCGATTTATGACAAAATGGCGGACGTTTGAACGTAAATAGTGAATTTTGGGTAAAAAATTAGTTATTGTTTTGCCTATAAAACCAAAACTGAGTAACGGAAAAAAAATCCGATGACAAGTACTAGATAATGGTGTATAGAATAACCACAAAAAACCTCAAGACAATCGGTTCATTGGTTTTCGGGAAATTTTCGGTACCGATTTGAAAAACGTGGTTTCGAGAAAAACGCGTTCGAAAATTTGGGAATGAATAAATCATGAAATTTGTGAACCTACATGGAATCATCGATACCAGGCCCATAGTGTAGGTCTTCTACGGTCGACGGAATGTTCATAGCTTCTAAATCCTCGACCTCGACCATCTAGGTGTATATCTCCCCTTAAGCACAATGCTGTCTGCGTCTTGATTTTGATTGGGGGGTCCCACGCACCATTGTTCTCCGACTTCTTTTTCATCCCGTAGTCTACTATTCTTCTTTTTTTTTCTTTCTCTCTTTCTCCTTCTCTCCCTCTTTTATTCAGCGACTAATTGTTACTTAATTGTCTGGTTTTATCAGTTAAGACTTTTCTATACTTATTAGCAACAACAATAATAATAAAATAGTACGCGAATAAGTATGCCGGATGGAAAAGAAAAAAAAATGCTATGAACTCTATACAGTGAGTAACGATTTGCCTGCTGATATGATAGAGTTTCGATAATGCTCATAAATACAGTGGCCACGTGTCGTAGGGGATTTGTATAGTCATCGCAAATATATATATATGTGTGTGTGTGTGTGTATATATGCGAAAGGGAGAAATCGCACGTATCCCCTCGATCGCCGAAGGATATTAAACTTCGAGCGGCACACAATGCTCCCAGTCCGTCACCTCTCTCTCTCTCTCGCCCTCTCTCTCTCTCTCTCTCTCTCTCTCTCTCTCTCTCTCTCTCTCTCTCTCTCTCCCTCTCTCTCCCTATCTCTTTTCCTTTTTCTCCTTTACCTCTTTATCTCCGGCAACCGTCGACAGCGTCCCCTCGGTATTTTTTTCCGGCACTTCCCATCGTTTGCGCTATTTTTTTTAGCAAGCACCCATAACGGTGCAAAGCTTCGTTTTTTTTTCATCCGATGATATCGGACGAATCTTGACGAAAAAGAATTTAATTTCCGAGTTAGTGATTGGCGTCGTTAGTGCAAGGGAGATTCTTGTTTTTGAAAAACCGAATTTCCGGGCATCGAATGTTTGAGAAAAGAGATTTAGAACAATGTGTAGTACACGGAGAAAATTAAAAAGTAATTTTTGTCGTGAATTTCACGGTAAAAATTACCGTGATATATTTCAATGTGGTGACACGTGAGAAAAACATAATAATTCGTATGCGACGAGTTTCTTTTTAACTCACGTTACGGAAAATTTCAAATACGTAGCAAAACATTTACTATACAAGAAGGGTAGAAATTGGAGGCAGTAAAATTTAGCATGTTTATTCGAAAATTTACCTACTGTCGGTTAAAAATTACCAACCGCACCGACGCGGTATTTTTACGATACTGGACAGTAAAATTTACCTGCGTCAACCTCAGAAGATAAATTTCCTAAAAGGCTGGTAAAATTTATATATCTTCCCCTCATTGTGACCGTTTATTTCCTCTATACTGTTTTTGTTGACCTTTTTCTCTCTCTACGTTTCTCGCTGTTCCCCCCTGCGGCCCAGCCGACTCCCCTCTGTGTCTTCTTTAGCCGTGAAATGCCGAAGAAAAACATTTCACGACGAAATGTACGCATCTGGGTTTCGAACCTGGGACTCTCGTTTTGAAGGCGGGCACGCTAACCACTAGACCATCGCTCCGATTCTTTAAGAAGATGTATTTTTTATTCAAAGACCGGTGCTATTACAATCATAATAATAACCGAAATAATAATAAACCATAATAATAATAATAAAAATATTATTTATTATTGAAAAATTGGTACAATTTAACGCTGTTTGTTTTTTGTTGGGAAATTTTTTTTCTCTCATATAAATTGGTATACTCAACAAACGGATAAGGAGAGAAATTTAATTATTAGAATTTATTTTTCATTTTATACTATCATTTTTTACAACACTTTTCGTACCATCGTAGGCTCGAGTGATGTGACTAATTTGCGCACATATTATTTTGTCAACATTTGAAATCGTAAAATCGTATTCACTCTTAAAAATTTCATAAGCAGTTTATGTACGCAGTTTAGACGAAATTTTTTTGGGAACTCCCATCGCGCCATATAAGGAATAGATAGACTACTGAAATGAGACCGCGCACCCCTACTTGGTATGAAGGGGAATTCTTACCGTGCAGTGCCTCAAAATTACCGTACCGTACCGCACGATAATTTTAACCAAGCGCGCCCTATAATTTTTACCGAGAGCACAATACATTTTCCTATAACACTCATCAAATTTTATAATAAATCTTAAAATAACTGTTATAAGACGATACTTTTTTATAGAGATTTTTAAAAGGCATAAAATAATAAAATGCACAGTAAAATTTCGCTGATATTATATATTTTTTAAATTTAAGTTTTGCGTATTTTGTTACACATCAAAATTTACTAGAAAATCTGGTAAAATTTTCTATCTGAAGACGAAATTTTATTTTATTTTCGTGAAAATCTGTGTTTTGCTCAGCAATAACAAGCGAAGTTTCAGGGTTGTCATCTGGTTACCGTTACTGCACGGTAATTTTTAACATTTAATTCTCTCCGTGCACGGTTGCGTTTCATCCGATTGTCTTTGCATCGCAAGTTATCACTGTATTACTCTTGAATATGGATTGGTGAAGTTTTCTTTCGGAAGGATTGTGTGTTTTTCGTTGACATGACGTGCACACGTTGAGGCATACACGTGATCCTCAGGGATACTGAAGAAAAAGGTATCATGTAGTTGTATATAGAAAGGGGGTTGTTCAACGTTCTCGGCACGCTTGGAATTTCTTACTTCACATACCGTACGATCTGCTTGCTCGCTCGGCTTTCTCAATAAGCCCTACATCGATCCTAGGCGCGTAAAACACGAATCGAGTACAATTCACGTGCGAGTATTTTTTTTTCTCTTCATTTCTGGCCAACCGCAGGTATACTTCCGCCGAAAAAGTTGGAAACAATTTTTGCCGCTTTTCGGTCGGAAGCAGTCATGAGAACAAAATATCTATTTTTTCCTAACTCAATTTTGCGTTATTTTTATTGATTTTTTTCTTTTTTGGCTCTTTCGAATCCGAAGAAAAAATTCCTATTCCCATTTACGAAATTTTCCAAAATAGACATGTGATTTTACAATTGTAAGAAAATTAAAAAAAACAGTAATTAATTAAGAATAAGGAAAAAGCGAATAGGGTTTGTTTGCTTTCATCTTAATTTAATCTGAATTCGATTGTTTTTTTTTACCCCAGATCTCTAACTTTCCCGTTAAAAAATCGAAAAATGTGTCCATTCGTTTCGCCGTTAGTGCAGATATCAATAGGCAAACGTCAGTCAAGTGCTTCAGGCCGGATTTGGGGCCGGGTTAGATTCCGAACTTTGACTGCTCCGACGGTTTAAAATTCCGAATTTTAATGTTCCGAAATTCAAGATAAGGCTGAGTTGAAATTCCGAACTTTGAATGACCGGAACGCTCAAAACTCCGAAAGAATACTACCCCGAAAATCTGAACACCGTCAAAATAATTCGGCTATGGAAGTTTGAAAAGTTTCAAAATTTTCAATAAATCGACCAATTATTTCAAGATTTTTTTATTATTAAGAAGTGATTTTACGTCAACTTTGAAATTTGTCGAGACGATGTTATACGTTCTACATCATTTGCAGTCAACCGTGTAGTCTTTCGCTGGCATGATCTTCACATGGGGGCCGGAATGAAATTCCGAACTTTGAATGCTCCGACGGTTTAAAATTCCGAATTTTAATGTTCCGAAATTACAAGTTTCGTCAAGATCATGCCAGCAAAAGTCAACAGAGTTGACTGTAAATCATGTAAAACGTATAACATTGTCGAGACAAATTTCAAAATTGACGTACAATCACTTCTCAATAAAACAAAATTCTTGAAATAATTCGTCGACTTATTGAAAATTTTGAAACTTTAAAAATTTCCATAGCCGAATTATTTTGACTGTGTTCAGATTTTCGGAGTTTCGGTCTTTCGTGTAAAATTCTTTCGGAGTTTTGAGCCTTCTGATCATTCAAAGTTCGGAATTTCAACCCGGCCCCCCGAATTTTTATTTATTTGACCGCTTCCACACATTATTCATAGTTGGCAGAAAATCTTCTCCACCTCCTCCGCGGAATAATATATTTCGAGTTTAATTTTTTTTGGCTAAACAGTTGAACGGAAGCGAAAAATGGTTGCAGCGCACATGGAATACGACGCGGGGATATACAGGAACAACAGGAGATAAATAAGACAATGGGCGATGACGATGACGATGCGAAAGATAAAAAATGGCAGGGCTTTTTTGCGGGAGATGAGGATGAGGCAAGGATAGACGACCTTTCGCGAGTGCACCAGTGCGATATCGTACCGTCCAAACGAGCAACTGCGTTTTAAAAACTCTTCTGTCCTTTTCCCCCTTGGTGCTTCCTCCCCATTGCTGGCGTGTCCCGTTGATGCCTGGTGCGCGGGCTTGTTGCGAGCCGGAGGTCTAGGCATCGCGGTATTTTTCAATGAACAAAAGCTTCGCGAAGAGGTCTGCCGGGGATTTTTTAATTGCGTATAGCTCTCTCTCTCTCTCTCTCTCTCTCTCTCTCTCTCTCTCTCTCCCTCCCTCTTGATTTTTTATCTATATAGCTTTGCTGCTCATGTTTGGGTTTGTTTGGGTTATATCATTTGTTGAGTTATATAGTTCCTTTACACTTCCATGCTTTCTTATTTATTTTGATTTAATTATTGTTTAATTTTATACTTTTATTCTTATCCTTTTATATATATATATATATATATATATATATATATATATATATACAGGGTGTCCCATTTTAATCTTACACCTGAATTTTCTCGAAAAATATTGCTCGGACGAAATATTGTGTGGAACAAAACTTCTAGGGATTGCAGGAGGACGTTTGAAAAAAATTTATTTGAGGAGCCAAAATTCAAAATGGCGGCGTTACAAAGGCTGACATGTTTTTTACAAACGGAAACATAACTTTTTTTTATTGCCAAAAAATTTGTCAGCTGAAAACTAAAAACTTTTGTAATGAAAAAATTTTTTGATGAGGTTCATAGTTTTCAAGTGAGAACATCATTTTCAATTATTTCAGATGTATCCAGGATTTGTGTGTGTTTTTCTACCCATCGTGATGGGTAGAACCCTAAAATGAGGAGCATATCAACAATTTCGTTGGGTCTGAAATCCGCTATTGTTGCTCAATCTCAGAATTTTTCTCTGATTTAAGAACGGCCGAATTTAAAAAAATGTTGATTTTCCTTCTACGTAATGTCTCAAAAGTACAAAAGTGCGTAAGAGAACTCCGCAAAGTCAGACTATGTCAGTAGTACCAATCATGTTTTCTTCAATTTCGCTTACCTTTCAGATCTTGATATCAAAAAACGTAATCGCGAGAAGAGTTCGGGCATGTTTAAACATGAATGGAGGGATATTTGAACATCTCTAGAAAGGGATCACAATACACTTACAAGGAGGGCACGCACGCACGCACGCACGCACAAATCCTGGATACATCTGAAATAATTGAAAATGATGTTTTCACTTGAAAACTATGAACCTCATCAAAAAAATTTTTCAACAAAAGTTTTTAGTTTTCAGCTGACAAATTTTTTGGGAATAAAAAAAGTTATGTTTCCGTTTGAAAAAAACATGTCAGCCTTTGTAACGCCGCTATTTTGAATTTTGGCTCCTCAAATAAATTTTTTTCAAACGTCCCCCTTCAATCTCTAGAAGTTTTGTTCCACATAATATTTCGTCCGAGCAATATTTTTCGAGAAAATTCAGGTGTAAGATTAAAATGGGACACCCTGTATGTATATCTTGTTGAGGAAAGGTTTATACCAAGGCATATAATGAACCAACAATCAATCAATCAATATCTCTCTCGTTTCAGTTTCATTTAGGAAGGAGTTTTTTTTGCAAATTAGGACTATCATTTTAGTTGCAGGATGAAAATAACTTGCCTGAAATGAATTGATTGAACTCCATTAATTTATGAAACAGCAGTTTTTCGAAAAATCGTACCTTCCACTCACCTCGCGCACATTTCGCGAGTGTGACTCGTGTCAAAAGAAGAAATTTGGAGCGTCTTACGCACCTATCGATCTAGCCAAATTCGAGCTTATAACGATAAGAATGGTTTATGTGTGGAAAGTATGGGAAAAAGAGGCGATGACCCGAGTCGAAATTTTTAGCCTCCTCTGAACCCTCGCAGGACCCATTTCTTTTGTAATACATAAGCCGCCAGCCTCCGTTGAACCGACGAAACCTCATTTGTCGAGTTCAGTGCCATGAAGAGACCTCCTCTTGGTCCAGGGTAGCCTCGGCTAGACCTCCCAAACCTTCTCTCGACCCCCAGTTTTAGTGAAACGGGCAGAGCACAGGCCTCCTTAACCTGCTTTCAATCTCAAACTCTTGCCTCGACCCCACCTAACCTGCTTTCGGCCCAAATTCGATATCTCGCCCATCATCATTCCATTGTGGCCTGATCAGTAACCCGTTCGATGACGAAAATAAGACGAAATTAATAAAAATACATCGTCCCCTTATCAAATTATTAGTGCAATATTAATATGTGAAAACAATCAAATTTGCTAAATATCGATTTATTATTATTTTATAGGCAATTCGTAAAAGAATGCTTGTATTCACAGTCTTACTCCAATTCTATCGGATTAATGGGCGTTTTCCTGTGAGAAAAAATCTCACAGGAAAATTCTTAAAAAATGCCAGTCTATCCAGTATAAGCTTACGCGACGTTTTTCGTCCTTGACATTTCTTCTTAAGCCCTCTAGTTCTTGAGTTACATTGCATTATCTAGAATGAGTCTTTCTTAGCAAAAAATGAAATAACATTGCGAAAAAAATCGTACAAAACTTTATAAAAAACGCAAATGGAGTTCCTGCTACCCCGTTCAAGTTTATCATGGATAAACGTAACAAACTTTTTTTTCATAAGTCATGCGCCCAATTCTCGATGGTCGAAAAAAAGCCGAAAATCAGTCACATATAAAAGTGCGTACCGGGTCGAAAAGAAAATTATAAAAAAATATTTCACAAAAGCAATATAAAGCTGAATTTATTCCCGTCAAAACGCCGTTCGGTAAATTTGGTTATCTTTTTTTTTAGGAAGCTGTGTAACTTTCAGTGCAGCAAGAAATATCGACTGGTATATCTAAACTTTTAAGCGACGGTATATATTATATAATACTATAGATATATATATTATATTCGAAATATGTAGTTGCATTAATATATTCAAATATACACTACCAGTCAAAAGTATTCGGACACTTCAGATAACTGCAAAACTTAATATCACTTTGGATCATTGCAAACTTATGGTAGAATAATAATTATTTTACGAAGATACTATAAAGCTCTGTATAATTACTTAATTATATAGATCTTTATAGTATCTTCGTGAAATAATAAATGAAATGAATTATATTACTCTAACATTATTTGGCAATTATCCAGCGCTCAAAAGTTTTGCGATCATGTGGAGTGTCCGAAAACTTTTGGCTGGCAGTGTAGATCTAAATTACATATAATGTTGATATCTATATGGAACGTTAGGGTGTTAATTATAGTCTATTTCATGTTCCAAAGGATTGAAATTGTCGGTTTAGAATTCAACCTCATTCGATTTTTTCTTTATTTTTTCTTTTTGTTTTTGTTCGTTTTGTTTTTTTTTTTGTTAATTCAATAATGAGTTGATAAATGGCGACGGCCGATTACCGTCGATTTTAAATGAAATGTTTGATTTTTCTTTGTTTTCATTTTTAGCACGTCGAAAATTTAAAAAACATTTCCACATGTATGTATGAAGCATATTTTTATTTTTTTCCGCTAAATATGATATTAACTAACCGCGTCTATTTGATTCTTTTTTATTTAAATTAACTAGATTTTTCATAGAACCAAATTTTTCCTATTGCATTCCATTATTAAAATTATTGATTTCAAAAATGTTTATTTATAGAAAATCAATCTATTTAATATCGTCCAATAACTACATATTTTATTTGATCCTAATAAATCTGTGATTCGGTTTTATCAGTTCAACATTTTCATCTGTTCAAAAAAACAATTTAGTTAAGTTCACTGAATGGATCTAGTTATTTTTTTTTAATTTACCTTAAATAGAATTTTCGTAGAGTTAACCATTCTTTTATTTGATTGAACTAAAGGTCCATCTTTATTGCAACACTCATATCAAAGGGGCGGGGGGTAGAGAAGGTGGAGAGAGAGGATTTATATATATACATATATATATATATATATATATATATATATATATATATATATATGTGTGTGTGTGTGTGTGTGTGTGTGTGTGTGTGTGTGTGTGTGTGTGTGTGTGTGTGTATGTGTTTGAAAAATCTATAGCATGTTATTCGATGAAACTCTCTAATTATCACAATCATATTAACTAATTGATATAGCTTATGTGATACAACAAATAGTTAGAGGTATTCATTTGGCCTCTTATGCCATATCAGCGACCAAAATGTCATAAGCACTCGGTAGCATAGGGGTAGCGGAGCGTAGCTAGGAGTAGGTAGGCTAGGTTCAAGTCGCATATAGGGCAAATATTTTCTTCGAAAAAAATCATGTCTATAGGCCAGGGAATGACGAATTACGATAAAAATCCTTGTGGTAAAGCTCTCAATTAAGGAGTTCATTTTATTTTCGATTTATGAACTATTTTATGCATATAGTACACTTAGCTTTACAGTGTACATTGTAAGCAAATAAAGATTAATTTGAATCTCATCTTTATTAATATATATAAATATCTTCGAAAGAAATATGATCGTAGTAGGCTGTGAGACAAGGAAAAAACCTATTCTATTTAAATAGATGCTATATAAATTAATTTTTTTGTTTAGCAGTGTACAGTAGGCCGAAAGGGGGGGGCAGTAGGTTCTGCGGGAGCGCTCGAAGTAGGCCGACCTGAGGTTCCGTAGGTTCAATTGTGAGCCTCACTGACCTCCTTTGAGTCAAAAAGTCTACTTTCTGCCATGCCGGAGGTTCATCGGAGGCTCTAACGCATGGTACTTTCAAACATTGTACCCTCCTTTAGATACCCAATAATCCGCTCACGCCGATTTCTGCTCGCCTTCATTTTGTGGGTTGAACGCGACTCGAAAATTTCGACTCGGGCGGTTCCATAATTTCGAAGATTTCATCAACAAGCCGTCGAAAGACGGTGTTTCAAGAAAAACTCATTTAAAGTTTTTCACGAGCAGATGAACATGCTCAGGTAGTGAAGTAAAGGTCACACAAAAATACAGTTAGACTCCTCCGATCTTCATAAAATTTTAGTTCGATCCTTTTGGTTATGTATACTTTCGAATAATGTGACAAAAAAAATCGATTTTTCGAAAATTGCAAAGTGAGAAGACGTCTTAAATGCATCATCGTACCCGTATGTGAGTTTCAACAAAATCGAAGGCGGACCCTTTAGTGATGTTCCTTGTAAGATGGGAAATGTTTTGGGTCTTATCGTTATCGTTTTAGCGTGAAAAAGCGAATATAATACTAAGCAGCTTTGAAGGGATAAGGAATTCTGGGCGAGATTGAGATGCGGAAACATAGGAAGGGCAGGAAAAGGGGGGGGGGGATTGGAGGTACAGGATTTGTAAAGAAGAGAATGAGACGCTGGAGCACCTGTTAGTATGTGAAAAGGCCGGGAGTTAGTAACGAAGAAAGTAAGAAAGAAAGCAGAGGAGTGGGTGCAAGGAATGGATATTTTGGCGATAAAGGGAGAAATTATAAATATATTGGGAGGGAAGGTGACAAAAAGGGATATGCGAGTGTTTTAGGGAAATAGAGGAAGTCTGTAGAATGATGTGCAAGGAGGAAGGGGGAGGAGAAAGAGATTGAGGGAAGGATTAAACTAACAAGGAACATCACTTGAGTGTCCGCCTCCGATTTTGTTAAAACTAATATATGTGAAAAAGAACTATTGCAAACGTATTTAGAAAACTATTAGACACGTATTTTTTTTATCTGCGAAAAAACATATTTGAGGGGGGACGCGATCCGTCAAAGAAAGACGTGTCACCCCTTAATTTAATTTTTGTTTCAATTTTTCTATAGTGGTTTTCTCATCGCTTTGCATTAGAAGAATTTTGGTTTTTTGTACCATTCAGATCGGTGGACTGCGTGTGGGTGAAATTGCATAACCACCCCTCAACACGCCTTTCTCTGAGGAGTGGCTTCCACCCTTAAGGGGAGATATACACCCAGGAGCCGGAAAAAGGTCATTTTTGTGAATTTTTTCAAGGAAAACTATTTGATATTTCGGATTGGGGTTTTAATTATCTAAAAGTATATATATTCAAAAATATATTTAATTTTCTTTATTAAAAAATATCAAAAATATACAAGGATATTGTATGATCCTTGGAGCGTCGTAAATAACCTGCGTATACGGTACCAACTGGCGTTTCTTCAAAAATCATCTGAAAAAAAAACCAAAAAGATTATTAAATTAGATACTATAATCTAGTACTTGTCATGGTCGATTTTGAAAATATCGTTTTATGACAAAATGGCGGACGTTTGAACATAAAAAGTGATTTTTGGGCCAAAAATTAGTTATTATTTTGCCTGTAAAACAAAAACTAAGTAACGGAAAAAAAATCCTATGACAAGTACTAGACAATGCTTTATGACATACATGAGTTTCCAATGCTTTATGACATACATGAGTTTCATTAAAATCGAAGGCGGACACTTAAGTGATGTTCCTTGTAAGAGAAAGAGAGAAATGGTAGATAGTTGCGAGGGAAAGAGTATGCAGAGTGGAAAATAAGTTAAGGTTATAAGTTAAGATAAGTTAAGACAAATATAAGTTAAGACAAAATATAATATAAGTTAATTTAAGTTTATTTATAAGTTTATTTTAAGTTTATTTTAAGTTTATTTTAAATTTAAGTTTATTTTAATATAACTTAAGACAAAATATAATATAAGTTAATTAAGTTTATTTAACTTATATTAATTTCAGACAAAATTAGTATAAGTTAATATAAGTTAAGACAAAAAATTGCGTTTTGTAAAAAACTTGTAAAAAAAAGTTGTGCAAATAAAACTCGATTTGTTTGATAATAAGCAGATTTGCCAATCAGGCATCTAGAATTCGATAACATTTCTGGCTTTCACAAATTGACCCGACTGGAAATGCAAACCCGAACAAAAAAAAAACACCTGCCTCTCCATGTGCAACAATACGTAGACATAATTTCACCCCGCGAGCACCACCCAGTTGATAATCCCGTCGTGTACTTTTCTTCAAGATATTTCACGAAAAAGAACAAACTCCGTTCTCCTTCCAATGGAGCGCGAAATGAGACTTTTTCCCGAAATCTCAGTCGTCTCGGAGAAAACTGGACGGATTTTAAGCTATCTCTCTCGCACTCGTACACGGTGCATCTTCCACATCGCTTTACGGAGGAATTTTTTTCTCCGCCGTATTATCGTGCGTGATTTATGAGTACACGCAAAATCTTCGTTTTCTTCGCCTCCGCCAACAGGATATCGAAACTCTCGTAGAACGATACTCGGTATATTCTTCCTCACTAAGACTCTTGGTTTCCCGATTGGCAATAAAGGAAAGAGAAACGGCCCGCGACAGAGGGAGCGGAAAAGCGAGATTCGATTTGAAATTCAGTTCTCGAATCTCGGTTCTGCGTGCGGTGTCGCGCACGGATGAGTTTACCCGTGCGGCGCGCGCGGGTGCGAGAAATCGAACCGCGGAGAGGCGAGAAAGAAAAAGCAACCGTGGAGGAAGAGGCGGTCCACGTCTCGGTCTGACAACGGAATTCGATGGAATATTCGGGTAGCCAGCGCACGGCGGAATTTTCGTCGCATGATCGAACAATGAGATTTGCACTGCGAGCGTATATACAGGGTGGACCATTTAACGGAGACTTTGTCCTTGGAGTGCCATATTTCAGGTGTTTACATTTTATTTTTTTTAAAGGAAACGAGTAAAGCTTTTTGAGTGCGGTTTTTTTCTTGCTTTTATTCATGATATACAGAACGTTAAAAAAAATTTTTTTCGAAAAAAAAAACCAAAATGGCGGCCGTTGCAGCTCCGCGAAAATAGGTCCTTAAATCGCGGGAGGTAAACGGCTGACATCACTGCCCCCTCTTTGTTGATCTGAAACACAAATTCAAAGCATATTATCAATCTGTGACCCTTTGGTCATGGAATGACGGATGGGTTTTTCGTTTAGTACAAATTTCGGAAAATGGCGGCAATAAAAAAAAAATCTAATTTTCGCGTTTTTTTTTCGCATAAAAAGATAAATAAAAAATGCAAAAATGTATCTATCGAAAAAATGATCCGTCATTCCGCGAAGACATATTTTCTGAGTATGCTCGCCAAATTTCAGGTCGATATGTTAATTACAGCGGTCAGGAGAATGTCAGCCATTTTTAAAAACGTGTTTTCGAGAAAAACGAGTTTAAAGTTTTGTAATGTGTTTACACAAATGTGTTTATAATTACCGCTAATCGGCAATGCCTGGTCTATAGAGGCATCCCTCCTCTTCTTCTAGCTGCTCGTGTTGAGCCGCTAACATCTCCCGCCGATTTCAAGGACAAAGTCTCCCTTAATGGGACCACCCCAAATATGACCGTTGCCTTTAGAGTGATAAACAAATGTCACGAGGTCATTTGATTGATTTCGAAGGTCTGATACAGTGGTGAAAAATTCATTTTTGCAAGGTCATAGTTTATTGATGTTTTAGACCTATGATATCATTTCAAGGTCGTGATATCATAGGTCGTTGGATTCGTCTGAATATCAGCTACAACGTGTTAATAAAATAAAAACATGTTCTCATTTGAAAAACCACTGATGACCTTGAGAACGCAAAAACTATGACCTTGACAAAAATGAATTTTTCACCACTGTATCAGCCCTGCGAAATCAATCAAATTACCTTCCGACATTTTTTTCGTCACTCTAAAGGTAACGGAGATATTTGGGGTGGTTACGTTAAATGGTACACCCTGTATATATATACATATATATACAGGGTGTCCCTCTCATCTCTGCTACCCGAAATAACTCGGTAATTATCGACGTCACAAAAAAATGTTCCAGACATAAGTTGTACGGTGTGAGGGGGGCCATCAAATTCCACCAATTGTTTTTATTTCGGTGGAGGCGCTGACGCACAGTGAAGGTCACCTCCACTTTTTAAAATGGAATCGTACATTTTTTTTCAACCATCCTGCGGAGCACCTCAAGCCGCATAATAAACATTTAGGGGTCAAAGTCGTTCAAGGTCATTTAAGGTCAGTATCGATGATACAAATCTAAATATCTCGGATCACTGCCAAATATTTGGTAGTGATTCGAGATATTTAGATTTGTATTTCATTTAAATAGGTGACCTTGAATGACCTTGAACGACTTTGACCCCCCAACGTTTTTATGCGGCTTGAGGTGCTCCACAAGATGGTTGTAAAAAGTACCATTCCATTTAAAAAAGTGGAGGTGACGTTCACCGTGCGTCAGCGACACAACCGAAATAAAAAAAAAAATTGGTCGTATTTCATGGCCCCCATCACACCGTACAACTTTTGTCTCCAACATTTTTTTGTGACGTCGATTATTACCGAGTTATTTCGTGTGGCAGAGATAAGAGGGACACCCTGTATACATGTACAGGGTGTCCCGGAACTGAATGCGTTCCCTGAAAAGGGGGGTTGGGGGTGAAATTCTGAGTCGATTTATATAAGCATGTGTGGGTCTCAGATCAACACCTGAATTATTACTGGTTTTTAAAAGCGGGCCAATCAGGTGCGCCCGATGAGCGGGCGTATCGCTCACCGACACAACTGATTGGTCCGCATTTAAAAATGAATCATAATTCAGCGGTTGATCTGAGACCCGCACAGGCTTATGTTAATTGACTCAGAATTTCACCCCCAACCTCCCATTTCAGGGAACGCATTCAGTTCTAGGACACCCTGTATATATATTACCGCGAGTAAGTTGGAAACGTACGGAAGTAGCGGAATCTTTTGGGAAGGAGGATAAAAAAACGAATTTTATACGTACGATCTATAAAATCGTATTATATATTTCGTGATCGCGCACGAGTTTGCGTACTCGAGTCGATCGAAGAATCCCCGGAACAACGTCTGAAGTTTTTATTCAATTTCGCGGACGCGGAGCAACCTGAGGTTTTATTGCGCGACACGTACTTTTCGGCATTCGGTTACGTTACGCATCGTCGAGGATCCTTGGACATACGATGCGAATGGCAGAGGTCGTAAAAATGTTGCAGGAAAATGATAACGTGCTTGAGAGAGGAATTATAGCTTTATATGAAAAAAAGAAAAGGCTATCCGTGAGTCGTATACTAGATTCCGTATTGGTCTCGGTTGAGGGGTTCAAAATGGTTCATGCTTCGAAATGCCACTAACTGGGAAAGCGAACTACAAAATTCGAACTATACCTTGATGCTTCAAGTTAGAGCTGTCAATTTTCTTTTTGGTTCTCGTATGAAGGAACACAAAAAGCTCCTTACGCACCGAAAAATGGCCTGTGCTGACATAATTGGAGAATGGCAATGAAATGTTTATTGAAAAAAAGGATATTGAGTTTGGTAAAGAATTAAGGGGCTACATCTACCTAAAGGCCCTAAGAAAATTGCCAAATGCCGATTTTTGTTCTGGGAAAAGGTTGGTGAAAAAGAAACGAATTTTGTTTCAACACAAAGGTACATATATTGAAAGTCTTTGGTAAAAAATCACCGAAAAATACAGAAAAACAACGAAAATATGGCCGCCGCCAGATAATGACATTTTTTCGCGACGTTTGGCGGTGGACACCCTTCAGGCTAAACGGTCCATCCGATATCCAGAAATCAAACGGGGTATTTAAGTTAACAATAAATACGAGTCGTTGACGATCGGCGATTTTTACAGTAATTTTTTTCAACAACGTGCCGACGAATTGAATATCGAGGATACAAAATCTAAGAAAAAAGTCATCATTTTTACGTAACTATTAAAAAATGAAGATCGATTCGAAATAAGTAATATCGTCAACGACCTTTAAATGTTTCTCGTCGTATCTCCTGTAAATTTGAAAACAATCCATCTGGTGGTTCTCGAGATATCATGTCCACCGAATTTAAAAAATGTCTTTCGCGAAAAACGCGTTTAGGGGGTCTTCTCACTTTAGACGCTGAAAAAGGCTATTTTCATGAATTTTTTGAAAGGTTTATATTATAGATATTGATATAAAAGTTGTTACACTTAATGAATACACTTCCGAAATACATAAAAACCATTTTTTATGTATCTATGTAACCCAAACAAACTTTAAACGCGTTTTTTTCTCGAAACAACGTTTTTCAGCGGCTTGTGGATATAATCTTCGAAACTATTAAAACGATCCTTATGAAATTTTAACCACATATTCTTTACAACTATAGTTATAGCGCATATCAAGGATTTTTTAAAATCTTGATATTTACTATTTTTGGCCAAAAACGGTGAAGAGCACACGTTTTTTTGTTTTTTCGAAAAATGACCGCCATTTTGTTACTTTTGCATACATAGAAAATCGTATGTTGTGCGCTACAGCCATTAACATACTGAATCTAATGCCATTCAATTTTTTTGTTTCGGATGATCCATATCCCAGATTTCATCAACCGCGCAGACGTACAATTTTTTTAGGATATTTTTTTAACTACCATTTTCGTCTATAAATAGTGACTTAAATAAATAAATAAATAAATGTCATGTATTTCGAAAGTGTATTTATTAAGTGTGACAACTTTTATATCAATATCTATAATATAAACCTACCAAAAAATCAATGAAAATAGTATTTTTTGGCGTCTAAAGTGAGAAAACCCCTTAAATTTTGAACATTGATGCTGCTACTGCTCGTCCGGCCGAATGTTAGAAGCGGTAGCTCGTTCAAATTTTGGAATATTTCAACGAAATTTTCAGGAAATATAACTAAAAGGTGATACTTAGGAATGAATATACCCATGTAGAGGTTGCCATGAGTTGCCCAATGTTACGATCAGGCCAATATTGGGACCATCGTATAAGCCAACAAAAGATAAATAATATTGGCCCATTACTGTTCCGCTCTCGACTGAAAACTGGCACGATATCGGCCCATCCCTAAAGCCTGTCCTGGCCCATCTTTAAAAACTAATAAACAGCCGTGATAGTTAAACTAAATTTGCCAATTTAAAAACTGGGGATACTAAAATACTGACAATTCCATTGGCCCAATATTGTTCCGTTATAAATTGAAAACCGGCACAATATCGGCCCATCGTTTAAAACCAATAAATAGCCGTGATGGTTGAACTATATTTGCCAACTTAAAAACTGGTAATGCTAAAATTCAAGCAATACATTGGCCCATTATTGTTCCGTTATAAATTGAGAACTGGCACAATATCGGCCCATTACTAGAACCTATCCGGGCCCATCTGTTAAAACTACTGAATAGCCGTGATAGTTCATCGAAATTTGCCAATTTTAAAACTGGCAATGCTAAAATACTGGAAATTACATTTAATTAATCTAAGCCCTTTATTGGCTAAGTGGGTCAGACCATATCTGCTTTTATTTTATTTAAGCCTTGGGTTATTCATTATCTGTATATTGTGCCAGAATAGGCAAATAACTGGCACGTCATATATTAATCGTCTATATTTTGTAGTTCAGTTTTTGTAATCAAGTCTTGGCCTATTATTGGCATTTGTAAATAACCAACATAAGTAAGTAAAATATGCCAATTTTGAAACCTGTCATATACGCAAATCACAATTTATTTCAAGGTTATTCCATGAAATATGTATCCATAAGTACCAATCTCGGGCCAATCTTGGCCCGATATAGGTTGAATATTTATCACGCACCCAAACAAACCCAAACAAACTCACGGCCCAACATTCTAGATAGACTAACTTCTAAATAGCCCAACTGTGAAGGCCCATCATAGAGCCCGTGGTCAATTTCTACATAGGCCCTTTAAGAGGGCCCACATAGGGCCAAGTGCAATCACCAACATTGGCGCTACAATGAATTAAATCATTGGCCCAATAATTGTTGGCTCTGTTGGCCGATATCGGGCCGTTCTTATCATTTCTACAAAGGCACCTCATTGGTAAATACTCACGGCCCAATATTCTAGAAAGGCTAACTGTAAAGGCCCGTCCCAGGCCCAACGGTCAATCTCTACATGGGTATTTTTGTAAAATGCAATTTTTGACTATTCTATCGAACCAGTCAATACCCGAAATAATAAAATATTATGACGTTGAAGTTTTCCTAGTTTCAATGCAACAATTTTCCGTTCATTTCTCATTTCTTTATTCTTATGCTTATCCGAAGTTTTTTCTTTTGAAAATTGAGGTCACGATTCTTCGATAAGAATACGTAAAAATGTTTGGGTGATTTCCAGAGACAAAAATGATCCAAGCGATAAAAAATAATTAATTTTCCTTGCATTCGGACGATGCAGACTTCAACATCATCAAACATTTCAGTGTTTCATCTCAATACTTCGTTGGGCGCGGAAACTTCAAAGTCCCCTCCTTATCGCATTCGTGTCCACAAAAACAACATCCTTCACCATTAATCGGCGAAACGTGCCGGGTCCGGCGCAATACGTTGCAGACTTTGGCATTGAGACGCACGTCCAAAATTGCAAAAGCGCGAGACCCTTTGACGTAGGAAAATGTTCCTTTCAGCGTGTCCTGCCATTAATCAGTCTCGCGTAAGCTTCGTCTTTGCGAGCTTATACGTCAGGGGGCGCCAACGATTAATATCGCATACAGACCCACGAGCCTTCGTGACATTGGGCATTTATGTGCTCGGATCATGTAGACTGCGCTGCCGCTCGTTATACTTGAGGGGTAAACGTGAGCCGGTCTGTGGAACTGTAGATACTCCGGCAGCGGATAATTCGCCCGGTGAGCCACCGATGAGGTTGTTGGAAACTTTGACTTTTCAACTCAAAGCGCGACCGTGCGCTGAAACGTATGTAACTATACGTATAACGTCGCGTCTATGTGTAGGTCCAGATATAGGACCCGCTCGCGGTTCCGCCAGTTCAGGCATTCACGAAGCTTCTGTCGCCGGTACGGTCGTTTTCTTGATGCTTAAGCATCCCGGCTCCGGGCCACGAGAGCCCCTGGTAAAAGCTCTTTCTACTTTCTCGAGTTAGTTCGTAGTGTGTCACTGCGAAGAAGCTAGTCCTAGAAATACCCTCAAAAGCTCTTCCATCTCCCGGGACTGCACGACTTTGCCGATCAAACGCTCGAGTCAGGCTTCGAAACTATAGTGATGACAGCTTATGTACAGTCTCGTCGGAATGCAATACAACATTCTTGTGTAGAAATACAATAGAAGGCTTTGAAAAAAAAATAATTGATGATAAAAACTCGTTATGTACTCCGAAGAGAGTTCAAGGTATTTTTTATAGGATGCTACGCATTATTCAATTTTTTTTTCATTGTTCAATGATGACGATGATGATTTGCGTTATTATTATCGTTATTGCTTGGTCGATTGAATTGATTAATATTATTATTGGAGTTATTGATTAACTGATTGATTGCGGCTCAGCGAAACCCCTTAAAATGTTTAGTACCATCATTTATAGGGACTCACAAGAATCATCACTTAAGTGTCCGCCTTCAATTTTGTTGAAACTCATATGTGTAAAAAAGTATTGAAAACGATTAGACACGTATTTTTGTCAGCTGCGGAAAAACGTTTTCAAAAGGGTAAACAACCCCTGAAATGTAGGCGTATTTTTTTTTAATTAATTTAATTTTTTAAAATGATTTTGAATGATTTTTAAAATGATTTTATAGTGGATTTTTCATCACGCTGCATTAGAAGAATTTTGGTTTTTGTTTCATTGAGATCCGTGGACTACTTGTGGGTAAAACTGCAAAACCACCCCACGACACGCCTTCCTCTGAGGGGTGGTTACCCATTTTTAAAACCCTTTTTCCGCAGATAAAAAGAAATACGCCTCTAATAGTTTTTAATGCTTCATCGCATATATGAATTTCAACTAAATGGACGGCAGACACTCAAGGGGTCTTCTCTCTTTAGACGCTTAAAAAAGGCTATTTTCATGAATTTTTTGATAGGTTTATATTAAAGATATTGATATAAAAGTTATAACACTTAAGAAATACACTTTCGAAATACATAAAAAATGTATTTATTTATTTAAGTCACCATTTATAGACGAAAATGGTAGTTAAAAAAAAAGTCCTCAAAATCTCGGAGATGGATCACCCGAAACAAAAAATCGAACGATTTTACATTCAGTATGTTCATGGCTATAGCGCATATCATACAAGTTTCGATATATGCAAAAATAACAAAATGACGGACACGTTGCGAAATAACAACAACAAAAAACGTGTTTTTTTTTCAATGTTTTTTGGCAAAAAAGAAATAGTGAATATCAAAATTAAAAAAATTCTTGATATGCGCTATAGCTATAGAGAATGTGTGGTTAAAATTTCATAAGGATCGGTTCAGCAGTTTCGAAGATTTTGTCAAGAAGCCGTCGAAAAACGTTGTTTCGAGAAAAACGCGTTTGAAATTTGTTTGGGTTACATAAATGCATAAAAAAATGTTTAAATGTATTTCGATGTACTTCAGACTCATTGATTTGATGGATATTATTATGATAGTTATTGATTGATTGATTGATTGGTGGAAATTATCTATATTATTATTCTAGTTATTGATCGACTGATTCAAAAGATTTATGTTATTATTAATGTTTTTGATGGCCGAATGTCTAATGTTTTTCGTATGCCCTTGCGAGTTTTTACGATCTCTTACGAT